>JAANDG010000172.1:0-252523 GCA_036852015.1 Pelodera strongyloides | reverse complement strand
GTATTGCACGTGATTAGTGATGCGCTAACTACATAATGGGAAATCTGCGTTGCGTACCAAGCTCACATTTGGAGGCGCGACAGTGAGCCAAACGTGCGCTACTGGTGCGCCGATGCATAATTATACTGATTCATCATACCTCCTCAGTTAGTCCCATCCACTCACTCTGTTCCTGGAAGTCCTTCATTTCCTTCATCAGCTTATACGCCGGCGTCTGTTTATTCATCACTTTCATAGTGTCGGCTGAGGTCTTCATTGCGCCCGCCATCTTCTGCTTACTGTGCATATTGCTGGAATATAGGAATGTGAATCTTCAGTATGTACAAAACAAACGCAAACTATCGCGCTAACAAAGGGTATTGCTGAAAGAAATATAAATATTTGGGGGTGTAAATGGGGTGAAATTGGCAAGCAACATAGGGACTGAATCTTATTGTTAGTGAAGTGACTTATTGTTAGTGTAAGTGAACAAAACAAGTTTTCTCCAAGCAGGCGGTGTGTGGTAGGAAGGGTAGCAAGCTAACCTTTGCGGGAATGTCATTTTTATGCAAAGTGCACGACATCTATGTAAAAAATCCCAATTCATACCTATTTTGTGCTTGCGCTCCACTAAGACGTGCTCCCATTCCATAACTCTTTGTTTTTGATTTCTCAATTGAATGAGTTGTTTGGCGAAATGAGCACATGCCTCCTTCTGTCCTTGTTTGGCTAGCTTCTTGGTCTCGGCTTCCTGAAAAAACTAGTGTACAGTATGCTTTAATACTACTGTTTACCTTGCAAGAGCTACAGTTACAGTATGCTCCTGAAGAATGGGTTGCGAACCCAAATTACGCACACACACAAACTACTATGAACTCAAATTTGGAGGCGCGACAGAGCGCCAAGCGTGCGCTACTGGTGCGCCGATTGTTTGCCCGATTTGTATTGGAGTGGTTCATCATACCTCCTCAGTGAGGCCCATCCTCTCACTCTGTTATTTGAATACCTTCATTTCCTTGGCATCTGCTTCTTCATCACTTTCATCGTATCGGCTGCGGTCTTCATAGCGATCGCCATCTTCTGCATACTGTACATATTGCTGAAAAAAAGAAATTGGGGGTGCCAAAGGCGTGAAATTGGAAAACTACCTGGAAATCTCCGCGTACATGTCGTTTTTATGCAACACGTCTTCTTTAGAAAGTCATCAGCAATAACCGACGACGGGCCCGGAAGGACGTCCGAAGGTTACCTCCTAGACATTAAAATGTCATGGGCGGTAACCGACGGCGCGCCCCGAAGGACGTCCGAAGGCCACCTCCTATACTTTAGAATGTCATCCGCGATAACCGTCGGCGCGCCCCGAAGGACGTCCGAAGGCCACCTCCTAGACTTTAGAATGTCGTCGGCGATAACCGTCGGCGCGCCCCGAAGGACGTCCGAAGGCCACCTCCTAGACTTTAGAATGTCATCGGCGCTAGCCGTCGGCCGCCCCGATGGACGTACGAAGGCCACCTCCTAGTCTTTAGAATGTCATCGGCGATAACCGACGGCGCGCCCCGAAGCACGTCCGAAAGTCACCTCCTAGACTTTAGAATGTCATCGGCGAGAACCGCCTTCGGGGCGCGCCGTCGGAGATATGCTTAGGACGTCTTCTTCGGGGCGCGCCGTCGGTTATCGCCGATGACATTCTAAAGTCTAGGAGGTGACCGTCGGACGTCCTTCGGGGCGCGCCGTCGGTTATCGCCGATGCATTCTAAAGTCTAGGAGGTGACCTTCGTACGTCCTTCGGGGCGCGCCGTCGGTTATCGCCGATGACATTCCAAAGTCTAGGAGGTGACCTTCGGACGTCCTTCGGGGCGCGCCGTCGATTAACGCCGATGATATTCTAAAGTCTAGGAGGTGACCTTCGGACGTCCTTCGGGGCGCGCCGTCGGTTATCGCCGATGACATTCTAAAGTCTAGGAGGTAACCTTCGTACGTCCTTCGGGGCGCGCCGTCGGTTATTGCCGATGACACTCTAAAGTCTAGGAGGTGACCTTCGGACGTCCTTCGGGGCGCGCCGTCGGTTATCGCCGATGACATTCTAAAGTCTAGGAGGTGACCTTCGGACGCCCTTCGGGGCGCCGGTCGTTTATCGCCGATGACATTCTAAAGTCTAGGAGGTAACTTCGGACGTCCTTCGGGGGCGGTCGGACCGTCGAACGTTCGGGGCGCCGTCGTTATCGCCGATGACATTCTAAAGTCTAGGAGGTGACCTTCGGACGTCCTTCGGCGCGCCGTCGGTTACGCCGAGATTTCTAAAGTCTAGGAATGTCATCGGCGATAACCGACGGCGCGCGGCGAAGGACGTCCGAAGGTCACCTCCTAGACTTTAGAATGTCATCGGCGATAACCGACGGCGCGCCCCGAAGGACGTCCGAAGGTCACCTCCTAGACTTTAGAATGTCATCGGCGATAACCGCGGCGCGCCCGAAGGACGTCCGAAGGTCACCTCCTAGACTTTTGAATGTCATCGGCGATTCCACATCCTAGACTTTAGAATATCATCGGCGATAACCGACGGCGCGCCCCTAAGGACGTCCGAAGGTCACCTCCTAGACTTTAAAATGTCATCGGCGATAACCGACGGCGCGCCCCGAAGGACGTACGAACGTCACCTCCTAGACTTTAGAATGTCATCGGCGATAGCCGTCGGCGCGCCCCGATGGACGTCCGAAGGCCACCTCCTAGACTTTAGAACGTCATCGGCGATAACTGACGGCGCGCCCCGAAGGACGCCCGAAGGTCACCTCCTAGACTTTAGAATGTCATCGGCGATAACCGACGACGCGCCCCGAAGGACGTCCGAAGGCCACCTCCTAGGCTTTAGAATGTCATCGGCGATAACCGACGGGGCGCCCCGAAGGTCACCTCCTAGACTTTAGAATGTCATCGGCGATAACCGACGGCGCGCCCCGAAGGACGTCCGAAGGCCACCTCCCTTTAGAATGTCATTTCCGAATGTCATCGGCGAACCGACGGCGCGCCCCGAAGACGAAGGTCACCTCCTTGACTTTAGAATGTCACCGGCGATAAACGGCGCGCCTCGAGACGTCCGAAAGGCCACCTCCTGGCTTTAGAATGTCAGGGCGGTTCTCGCCGATTACATCTAAAGTCTAGGAGGTGACCTTCGGACGTGCTTCGGGGCGCGCCGTCGGTTCGGATCGGGGCGCGCTCGATGATATTCTAAAGTCTAGGAGGACCTTCGATGTCCCTTCGGTTATCACCGATGACATTCTAAAATCTAGGAGGTGACCTTCGGACGTCCTTCGGGCGCGCCGTCGGTTATCGCCGATGATATTCTAAAGTCTAGGAGGGACTTCGTACGTCCTCGGGCGCGCCGTCGGTATTGTCCGTACGGGGCGCGCCGGTTATGTCATTCTAAAGTAGGAACCTTCGGACGTCCTTCGCCGCGCGCCGTCGGTTATCGCCGATGACATTCTAAAGTCTAGGAGATGACCTTCGGACGTCCTTCGGGGCGCGCCGTCGGTTATCGCCGATGACATTCTAAAGTCTAGGAGGTGACCTTCGGACGTCCTTCGCCGCGCGCCGTCGGTTATCGCCGATGACATTCTAAAGTCTAGGAGGTGACCTTCGGAAGTCCTTCGGGGCGCGCCGTCGGTTATCGCCGATGATATTCTAAAGTCTAGGAGGTGATCTTCGTACGTCCTTCGGGGCGCGGCGTCGGTTATCGCCGATGATATTCTAAAGTCTAGGAGGTGACCTTCGGACGTCCTTCGGGGCGCGCCGTCGGTTATTGCCGATGATATTCTAAAGTCAAGGAGGTGACTTTCGTACGTCCTACGGGGCGCGCCGTCGGTTATCGCCGATGACATTCTAAAGTCTAGGAGGTGACAATCGGACGTCCGAAAGTTACCTCCTAGACTTTAGAATGTCATCGGCGAAAACCGACGGCGCGCCCCGAAGGACGTCCGAAAGTTACCTCCTAGACTTTAGAATGTCATCGGCGATAATCGACGGCGCGCCCCGAAGGACGTCCGAAGGTCACCTCCTTGACTTTAGAATGTCATCGGCGAAAACCGACAGCGCGCCCCGAAGGACGTCCGAAGGCCACCTCCTAGACTTTAGAATGTCATCGGCAATAACCGACGGCGCGCCCCTCAGGGCGTCCGAAGGTTACCTCCTAGACATTCATATTTTGAGACACGAGATATTGAAAATTAAGTAAAAGGTAAAATACACCTGATGTTTTAACCTGACGTCCCAGAATGTGTGTGTTCTTTTCCACGAAGCAGCATTTCCCATCTTCGCCCTTATAGAACTGTGGTCCGCAGTCCCGTCCGTGCATAGGAAAACCTTAAGTTACAAAGATAAATAAAAATTCCGAAAATTCATTCATCTCAACTTAAAAGTAAGACCGACTAATCGACCGAAGTGTGTGAATTTAGTGCCCAATACGAATTAAAACCAGTACACAGGAAAGCGAAATAATTGCCGAAATCACAGAAAAAAACCGACGTTGCCTCATCAGGTTTTTACCGAAAAAAAAAACCATCTGGTGACTGGTTCGTGCTCATTTTTTCACAAACTGATGCCGGTTTTCGATGAGAATTGGTCACGAGTTGGTCACTAATTGATCACCAAATGGGCAGACAAAAACCAGTGAACCGTCACCAAACGGGTTCACCCATTTCCTATGTAATATAAACTATGCTGTACCTGTTCATCAACCGGCCAATTCGATCCCCCCATGACAATTTCTTCTTTCTTGTTGCGCGAATGGTGGTGGCCGCCAGGCATATTCCATGTTCTGTAGCACTGTTCATGTCTCACATTTCACACTCGGGTGGGATGGCGATTCTGAAAGCAAAAAAATGTGCAAAAGGGAAAGAGACGAATGAGTGAAACGCAAAGTGCATATACAATTAAATGACGAAGAAGAGTCTACTTTTATGTATGTTATCGATACCAAGGAATAAAAAAGCGAAAGCATAGACCATTTGACAAGAGTAGGGAGCACCCTACAATAATAAACAGAGAGAGATTCTTAAGAAGGGAGGGGGGGGGGAGTTTATGAAAATGATGCTCCCATGAAATCCGGAACCGCTGAAGGAAACCGACAACATATGAACATCGCAGCAACTGAATTTTACGACAGAGAATTGGTCACTTTTTGACGGATATTTAAAAATCCATATGGACGTGCGTAGTGTAGGAATTGCTGTCCAAAAAAGAGCTATGTAGTTAAATTCTTTATGTTATCCTAGATGGCAATATTCTATATGGTTCGATAAGCATAAAGAGTTAAACAAAATAACATCAGTGTTAACACTGTTAATATGCAAGATGCGCAAATCCGTTTAGCGAAAAAATTGCAGAACTGCGAAAGTGGCAAGAATCGAACCCACGTTGTATGTCACTATCGCCTCCACTCTTATAACCACGCTATGCGCTCATTCGTACGGAGTGCTTAATTAGCATTTACTAGCTTCCATCAAATACAAAGAGTTTACAGTATGTATATGGTACCGTAAAATATCTTTTCTTTTCTCTTTGCGTGTTTAGTTGAATAAGGGGAAAAGATGAAATAGTTAGAAATTAAAAAATCTTGACTTAGGTGACAAACCAAAAATCAACAAATCGATATTTTGTTTTTAGTCAACTGCTGAAATTCCGTGATATAATTTCGTAAGGTAATCTAGGAGACATACGAAATTATATCACTTTAGAAGCCGGCCTTTGCAAAGTTAATTGTGATTTTCGGATTCTACGTCATCGTTTACCTATGGATCGAAAGGAAAAACTCTTATTGTTCACTAAATTGACTTACTAATCCCAGAGCAAAGAATACCCAAAAAAACCAACGACGAACAGAAAAAAACAGCGGAAATCAAAAGTTTTCTGTTTTAATATTTTTTCAACGAAGCAACCAACGGGACTGATTTTTCTTCAGAGTTTGCAAACTAGTAAAGATAATATATATTGAAAATATGGAGCTATTTGGTTCAGTAGATTTTGAGGAAAGCTAAATTAAGTCGAAAATAAAGCTGCAGATACCCGACAAAGAGCGCTACCGCGCGCCTAGCCCCAAATGGCCTTGTAAGGTGTTTGTGTAGAATAGGGTTATGACCAAGAGGATCGATCAATTTGAGAGTTACGATGAGATGAGAGCACTGTTATTAAAGGGATATGTGATGCGCAAAAGGGGAGGAGTCTCACACTAGGTCAAAGGTCCCGCACCAGGAAACACATCTGCACATATTGGGCGCATAGCCGGAGGCAACTAGTTTGGCACAGGGACAGGGGATGTGTTAGCCGGGTGACCTTGGCATTTTCATACTAGATGAGTATTACTGAAATATATATTTTTATCGTCCCGAATTATTCGACCTGCAAGCTAGTACGTTATTAATAATCATTATGTTTACGAGCCGCGTCGCTACTGGCTAAATTTTAGATTTAATATTACATAGATGAAATTCAAATACAGACCACTGATCGAAGAAACCCTTCAGAAAGTTTCTATCATGTTAACTAATAAAACATGCATTTTGTGGAAACACCCTATGACAAGTACAACAACTTCCGTGTTGTAATGCAACATTCCCACACTAAATACTCTTCCGATGTCATTTCGTGCCGACAGTGGCTGTCTATTCAATTCTCATCAATTAACGTGACTACTTTATCGGAGAACAACTTATCGACGTTCTACTTTGGCGTTGTTACATTCTACTTTGTTTTGAACTACGCGATACAATATATTGTATCCTGCCGACCGTTTTCACCCGACGAGGGATTATTAAAGCTACTTAAGACCTCGGAAAATATAAACGTTTATCCACGAACGCACTTCACAGGAAACCCGCATGGTTAAAGAAACATGAACGTATTTGCTAACATATTTCTACTTCGCGAAGATGCACAACAATCGAACAAATAAGCCAATATTCTGGATCAAAATACAAGGTATTCTTGATAACTTTATGGTCACATTTATTTATGCTTTTATACTTGTTTACAACAATTTGTGAAGATCTGCATATTTGTTGCAATTAAAAACACGCCAAACTGTATGAAATTACAAAATGTTTGCTCTCGGTATCTGACACTTTTTGTTTGGCATTTATCAAAGTTAAATTGAAGCGCGTGACAAAACAACTCCTGTCATGTCAGTATCTCCTCAGGCGACAGTACTTGTTCTCTGACAAATTGAACCAGCACCTCTACATGTTTTATGATATTTTTCAACTGTGCTTTTCAACCCGCACCCCTTACATAATTTGAAAGCGCTCAGTGTTCCATACCATAATGCGAATGTAGGCAATATTTACAGCAGCTTACCATTAGCACTCTGATGTTCATTTAAGGTTTCTTCAATTTGCATCACTTTAGCTAGTGGTATAGAATTCGTGTGGGGGTACGCTCATCCCACCTATTCCCACCTTTAAAAGTATCGCTTTCGCAACATTCTCCTTCTTCGACACTCACTCATCATTGTCATTGCTACGTTGACTAATTATTTATTCAACTATAAAATGTTGCAAACTGCATACTTCATTCGCCATGTATATTTTGTCATTCAAAAGTAACTGGAAGTAATAATATGGATCATAATTTACTGAAAACCGAAGTAATCTTCATATTTAGCGAAAAGGCTGTGTGCACGTAGAACAAATGTCAGCTGGATGTGGACTTGAAACATTTGATCTTTCTTCTTCTTTATTGTGGGAAACCAACGATGGCGTCTGAAAAATCATTCCCATAGTGAGTCATTTGGTGGCAGAAACATGTAACATGACAAGAAGCGATGTATTAGGTTAGGGAACAGTAAAAGGTAGCGATGAAAATATACATGTTCTGTGGAGATCTAACCGCATTACAGGGAACTATGCCGCATTACAGGGAACTATGCCGCATTACAGGGAACTATGCCGCATTACAGGGAACTATGCCGCATTACAGGGAACTATGCCGCATTACAGGGAACTATGTATTCCGCCAGTAGATAAGTACGCTTCGTGTGGACTGTAGTGGCTTAATTTATAACTATACAAGAAGACGGAAGTACGCAAAACACATAGACATAGAGGAAGACGTACATAAAATACTCAGAGGGTGGAATTGTATATACCGTCAATTTGGAAGGAAAAACAGTTGTTATAAGACCATTCACTTAGTTGCTTGCTTTGAATTCATGAGCTGATGGTGAGAGGGGTTTTGCCAGGAAAAAGGAACACCCTCTCCTCAGTCAGAGCTTGCACTTATCCCTTCGCATGCTAATTTCTTCGATCCATTATCGATCGTTTAGCGGTTAAGCACTTTTTCTTTCCCTTTTCCTATCATTTTATATCTATTGTTTTATAACTTACAATTGTGTTATTTTTCTATTGAATATTGTTCCATTCACCACACATTTGAAAAAAATTGCGTACATTAATTTTCTGAAGCTGGTCAGTATGAAAATACAGTGTTTTTAGAGTAGCTTTTCATTCACAGACGTTTCGAAAAGATCTAAATTCGTATGCTTTCCTATTCCCCTCGTTATTCTATGCACCACCTACAGTAGTTGTTTCTTTCTCTGTATCTTACAATAAGCAGTGTCTCACTCTATATTAACATTGAAATTCCCAACACTCCGAGTTGTGAAAATACCAAGCATAGACCTCATGGATATTTGTGTTCTGGTCGTTGTCAGCTTTTATTAAGTGTTCACTGAGGGAGACCGTTCTTTTCTTATCTGAAGCTTAGATCATCCAAAAGCTTCATGCAACCGGTGCTTGCTGTTGGCACAACATAATATATTGGAAAAGCTAAGTTGTATTTTAATGTCCGATGTGTGTCGGATATAGTTACTACTAACCTTTGTGACTACATGATGTTCTCTATATTTACCAGGTTGAATAAACCGCTCCAAGATTTTTTGCTCCTTTCACCAAATATTCCGCCTTTATATTTTTAAACGACGATCTGGAACGCCTTGAATGATACACTTTCATATACTATATCAGTGAGGTATTAACACGCCAGCTTTCCAATAATGTCTCATTAGTACATATGGCATCCCAAGCTGCCATCTTCCCGTTAGCAGAGATATGATCTAGCTTTGCTAACGATCCGCCAGCCTTTGCCTTTCTATGAGGCTCATTCATACGTAAACTAAGCAGTCTTCTGTCCACTTCCTCAATTTCAGTTTTCTTCCCCTCTCACTTTGGACTATTAAGTATTTTAGTCATATTGCATCCTCCGGAGATTTACCCTGCAAGTTTTGCGAATTCCCAAAGAACTCGCCGGTATGATCTCAATGGTGCTGTTTTCTGGCGTATGACTTGCTCACTTGCTTCATAGTTCACTTCTCAGTTTAGTTTATAATTGATGTTCTACATAATAGTCAATGAGTAGATTCAAAGAATGCTGTAGAGCTTCGATCTGTCAATTAACATTTTATTCAACTTTCCTGACGTGCAATAACGACACCAGTCAAAGTAGTATTGTGCTCAAATATCTAGTTGTAAAGCTAGTGATATTCAAACACAACATTGCTTGATCGAACAGGACAGTTTTAAAAATAGCCAAATATAGCATCAATTGGAGTAAAGTAGCTGGTCGAGAAACCGACCAGCCTAAAACAGATGTTCGGACAGAAAAATATAAACTGCGTGGTCGCCGACCAAAGCGCCCACACTAATTGAGTCTCGCAACTGCGAGCATTTCGCTTAATTCGAGAGAAGTTTGGAGCCGCCCGCCCGGTCCATATTAAAATAATTCCACTTATTTGGAGCAAAATTTTACAATCAGATGAAACGAGCGCACATTGAAAACGTTCACGAAAACTGATTTCTGCGACCGTTCTTCTTTTTGAAAAAAAATCTTCCATTTTTTGCTCCTAGAATTTCTAAACTCATGTATTGGGTAAACATTTAACTTTTTCCTTCATCGTATCGTCGGTCCTTTGTATTGAACTAAAATACCCGATATCGGGATTTGCTGAGAAATTCTGCTGTTAATATTGTTCTCTGAATTTCCACATATGGCAATGCCGACCCATGCGTCGTACCACGTTTAATTTTGTTTTACTCGGTTGCTACCGCTCCATGTCCGGGTTTACTGCAACAAATCCATGGCATTAAAGAGCACTTTCAATGTTTTCACAAACCATAATGCAACCAGTGTACTGTTACTATGCAACAGTCAGTCAAATAGCAACATCGGCATCAACAGTCGAAATGGCACATTCCGTCAACATTTATTCTTTGATCATGATGCGATAGATTACAATCAAAATGTGTCGGTAAACAACGAGTGATTACCTACGCCCTAACTAGCACAGGTTAATCATCGCATTTTAACTTTGCAAAAGTATGTAGATCCGACGGTAATTTGATACTGTATGAATTACGGGTTTTTATTACCTTACATATATATTGACGCAAGTTCGTCTAAAAAAACACTTTCATGTCAAAGTAAGTTTTCGATATGTTTAGAATTTGACATGCGTTGTTATTAAAGAATAAATAAGCGAAGTGTTTCTCTAAGTGATACAGAAAATAACAGTTTGTTGCTAGAATTAGGGATACTGAGTTTGCTGCCCTGGCATCGCTATCCTGGCAGAATAAGTTCTTTATGTCTAACATTGTTATTGAACATTGCACTAACATTTTGAGATTGCGCCAGTTAGTCACGTTCACGGCCGACAGACTGATTCACGTCACCGATTTTTTCCGTTATTTCTTGTTGAGCGAAGTAAAGTGATCCAAAATTAAAATGAGCACCCGAACTTTCGGTTTTACAATATTTTCTTAGTATATTTTGTAAATTTAAATGGTTCTAGAGAGGCTCATGTAAGTAAATACTCAGTAGTTATTTACTTCAGATGAAAGAGTCCATGCTTGCGAAGTTATGGAGACGTTGTAGTTTTTATGCACCTATATCAAAAAATAAACCCATTCGAAAACCTGAAAAAAAATTCTACATTGACCAAACGATTTCGTACCCCATGTGGTCTGTGCTAAAGATTAGAATTGTCACAGGACCTGACCTCTCATGGTAGAAGATGGTTGCCTAGTTATATTTCAGTTCAGATCCTAAGAATTTGTTTCGGTTTAGAAACCACATTTGCGTGAATCAATAACATTCATTGACAGCGTTTGCTATATTTTCTTCCATTTTATTTTGATTCGGCTCAATTTGCACAACTGCCCGAAACTGCCAACGTTCTGCGTCCAATTATGTACGTAGCAAAGGGTTCCCACGAAGCCCTTTCCATATTTCCAACACACTTCCAACGCTGAGAATTTACGGAGGAAAAAGCGCTTCTTTAAACAAACATAATGTGATACAATTGGCGAGCCACATGTCCCTCTATTCTATTGCACACGTTTACGTTTGTGTGACGTTGACTTGAACATAACACATCTTTGTTTTTATCTATTTATATTGCACGTACTGTATCGTATAGGTAAAATTGCCCATTGCATTACCACTTTACATATGTAGTGTCTGACTGCCCCTTCTCGCTTGGGTCGTAATAATTTACGTCAACTCTCGTGACAAAACTCCTACCTAATTTTGTAGTAGGGAATTAGTACATAAATTTTTCGTCACTGACCTTTCACATTATATTCGTCTCGCGGATGTTCCTTGTAAATGACCTTCGCTCTTTATTGGGTACTTAAGTCCAGGTTGTTTATCCTAAATGGGTCGAGAATGTTCCCCAGTTTATCTGTTACTGTTCGTAAGTTTAACATTTACAATATCGTTTGAGAGCGTTTATGTAGATAGGCAAGTGTATGCCAAACGTTGTGGAAGGTATTTGCGTTCAAAAACTTTAGGCGTTAAGTGACGTCATAAAAAAACCTTAAAGGGAAATAGTTTGACAGTACATTCAATAAACGTAGAAAACCTGTAATCCAGCTTACTTCGTGACGTGTGGGTAACTCAACGACCAGCAACCTCTATGACATAATAAATGAGAAAATTTCACATATGGACCGGTGACCGAGTAACCTCATGCAATCTGGTTATTGCATACCAGAAATCGCAATTCTCGGATATGCAAAAACGTTTCGCGAGATTTGAAAAGGAACACATGTTTCCACCACCCTTTTCCCTTTAGTGCCGTCAACTTAAATGTTGGATTAATTATCCCCCTCTACACTTTCATTTGTAGTCACATATTGTAGTCACCGTTCGATTGTCTACTAATTTATGCACCATTTAACCGTGCAACATTGAAATTTCTTTATTTTTGCAACATTTGAAATTCTGTATCAGAAATATTGCCATATTGCTTTTCAATTTCATTCTTTTGCTCTGACAGGGTCTGCATACGTGGATTTAATGCGACAGTCAATTTTCTGAAGAAAAAAATCGTCTTTCTTCTGCGAATTCATTCTTATTGACTTTTTTTTTTGAAACTCCTTTCAACAGGAGCTATTCATAAGGTTGTCTTTCGAAGTTCAGTAATTTGTGAGCTAATCATGTCAGTTAGTTCACACACACCTTTTCCTTTCCTGGGCTAATTGTGCAAAACGAGTTCCACCCCCACATGAAAGCTATCCGGGTTCAAAAATAACGAATCCCAACGAGGTTTAAACCGAATTTCATAGTTGTTGAAAATGTACTGCATACTTGCCAGCTGTTCTTAAGTTGCATGTCCGCGATAAAAAGGAAATAGTGGAAGGTTTGCGTGTACTTTTGTACCGTCTCCGAATTTAGTGTGCTCTGCGTGGGCAATATGTGGTTGTTATTCTTATCACGTGTACTAATACATGTTTCTCGTTTCTTACTTTAAAGGGGAACAATTTTGACAAATTCACCGATTTTATCTCATTATCACGCGTATATTTGACATGTCGTCAACTCGCTTTTTATTTGATACTATATATGTACTTCATCAACGTGACTTATTTAGATACAGCAGTATTAAAGAGTGATGAAGATATATGTTGTGTTACACCCAATTGGATTATGTTGTGCCTTGCTTTGAAAACAAATGTTTACTAGGTAATTATTTTGTATTGTAATACGTTTCATTTCCTTAAAACTTCCTCTCCTGTGCTTCCCTATGACCAATAGCGGAGAATTTTTGTTTTAAATATATATGGCTTGGTGCTTGGACGTCATCAATATCTTTTGTTATTTCTTGTCCATATTTGTCTATAACGAAATAAAAAACGCACTTCTTGATAAAGACTGTCCAGAAAGAATTATTTTGAGACATATGTTTTTTTTTACTTCTATTTTCTCATCTCACGAAACACGGGCTAAATACTGTATTAGATTTGCGATCATCATGCTACTCATAAATAGTTCCTTGTCTCTTTTTTTACGTTAGTTTTTTTCTCCCTTGGGAGCCTTAGGTGAGCTAATTTATTCCGTGTGTTTTCCGCAGAAATTGAGGCAATATTTTAGAAATGGCACTATCTTTGCAGCCACTTTACACACATATTTGCTCGAATATGCCATACGTCACAATATGGAGTCTGAGTGCATAGTGCGTCCGCTTGATCACTTTGTTTTCACTAGATTCCTTTCCGAGATTGAATTCCCAGATCTATTTTTTTGTTGAAATATGAGCGGGGGTTTCCGATTGGGTTAGTGATGGGCTCTGATTATGGGTGCATTTGAGAGTGAAGGCGGTGGTGTAATTCAACACCGATAGATGCGATAGACGAGACATACGCCGAGGCTAAGGACTTCCCTTGTAGGGAAATTTATCCAAAATGCATTTAGTATAGCTTCATGGAATCCTTTTGTAAAATTTAGCCTATGTCCTATGAAAATCAGTCATTTGAGCGAAATTCCGGCTTCTTTATAACATAATTGTACCTAAATCCACGTGCACCTAAATATGTATTTCCCGGTCACATTTTGATGTCAGAATGGTGTTTGCTCAGGAAATACGACAAAAAGACAACAGAGAAGATTGCAATTGATTCCCGGTGGTTTTTCGTACATTAGCAAAAGGACAAGCGTACATACATTGTCTATTATTAGCTTGGATATAAAGCTCTAGATTTTGTGCAGCAAAGGTGTAAGCAGTGTCAAACGCGTCAGTGCCGTACACAATATTGCCTTGATGTTTTATTTTCCTTTCTTGCCTTCTTCACGTACATTCATTGTTTAGAAGAACAATGATATTAACTTTGATAATAAATCATAATTGGTTGCAGATCCTGGTAAGATGAAATCTGGTGAAGTGACAATATGTATTCCCCGGCCGTGTCCTACTCCCTCAACTTCCATTCAATTGTCAATGGTGGTTCTGTCAATTGGAGCCGCATCACATTTTATGGTTTGTTGTTTCTAGCGACTAAATGTACGTAGAATGTAACCTGACGCACGCCCATATGATTCCTGAACGTATTTTTCGATTGACATGTGTTGAATGTTAGTGTATGAGGTTTCATAGATCTGAAGGTACTTCTAAGTCATGAATTTAGAATATAAGTATTGAGGTTCATCATAGTGCGAGGTGGTGACAAGATACAGTGTCGGCGATAAAGCAACGCAAAAGATCGAGCCTTACTGTAATCTACAACAATTTGACGCTCCGTATAAGTATGAAGCCTATTTCAGCTCTTCTTGGACAGTGTTGTAGACAACCTCCTTCCCGCTGCGATGCCATTTCTTCTCACTATTTATAAAACAAAAGAAGAAGGTGGGAAAGTGCCCTGTTAATCCTAGCTTATTATTCCTTACCTAGTAAAAAAAACGATAATAGTATTGCTTCACATTTTTGGGACAGTTGTGGGAAACACATTTTTATTTATAGAAACTTGAGTTCTAGTCATTTCCGATCAAGCTCATTATACAAATGAAAAGCAGAAAAATATTCTGAATTACTTCTTTGCGACTAGAAGGAGATTTGATATTTATTGCAGTACATAATACGCGTTGAAAAGGGAAAAAACGGTGATGTTTCAGCTGACGTTGCTTGGGAACAAATCGTGGCCAGTCGCATGTACGGATTGGCAGTTGGATGTTTTCTCTCGATATTATTCCCTCCAAAAATTGGGCGAAAATTCCCGGTAATCGTAGGTGGGTACGAACTAGATCGGCTTGAACATTGAAATCGTTTAACTGGGCGTTAAAATGTAAAACAAACAAAAAAAAACAAAAAATAGTTCAGGCACAATCATGGATATCGTTGGGGTAATTCTTGCCGCCCTCACTGTTTATCTCCCCGGTGGCATCACTGCGGCAGTGGTCGGGCGTTTCATTAACGGCTGTGGACAAGGAATCGTACAGGTGAATAGAATTCATCTTTCTGTCCTATAATCTTAGAGCGGTCACAGATGCTCTTCAGTATAGAAAAGAAACCTCGCCGTATTATATAGTCACGTGCTCCAAATGGGATTTAGCAGTGCTAAAATCATACATTTAGACGTCTGGGTCAGTGATGCTGGCAGAAATACCCCCTCTTAGGAAAAGAGGAACAGCACTGGCGACATTGGTATGTTTTTAAATGTTTTGCAAGTTATTATGGTTTTTAGAATATGCCGAATTTCGGCCTTTTTGCATATGCTTCCATTTTAGACTATGTGGGCTTGTCTTGGTGAGCTGAGCGGTATGCTAATATCGTTAGAGGAATTTTTGGGACGGTAGGTTTTCCTATTTTGTTTTACGACATAGTTGCTCCTGTGCTTTATATGGATGACTATTCATTATTTTGAGCATCGTGATTCAATTTTTGCAGATAGTTGGTCTTTTCTCTATTCAGACCCACACGATGGCACATGGCTATGGCTGTTCCTTTACTGCCGCTAATTCCTGCTCTATATCTATTGTGGAGCGCTCCGGAATCACCACGGTAGGTTTCTGTGAACGTTTCAGTATCGTTAATGAACTATATTACAGACGAGAGTGGGTCTTGAGCCTTTCCATTAATCTTCTGCTATCACTAACAATAGATACTTAGGTTTTTGTTCATGGAAAACCGGGAGTCGGAGGCCCGCAAAGCTCTCGCCTACTATCAGAGCTCTACTGATGCCCGGCAAACAATGGAGGAGATCATGCAAGAAATGAAATTGGTGGGAATTGTTTGATTTCCACACAAATCGCATTCAACGAGTGCTGCATTGACTTTAGTTTATTCATATATATTAGATCTTCACTGCTAAAATCCACTGATTTATATTCCGGAGTTTGCATAGCATAGCCGTAACATGAAATAATTAAATAACAATTATTTTATTCAGAGAGATGACCCAATCGACATCAATAGTAACAATAATGCGAAGAAAAAGAGTCCAGGTTCAGATTCGTTGACGTCGCATGTATTAAGCAGGTACTGCTTATGCTGATAAATAATCGTGCATTGCAAAATAAATAAGACAAGGAACGCACTTTCATTCAATTCGTCAGTCTCTAATTTTACTACAGATTCAAAGACGGATATTTCGCTAGACCACTACTGATCGCTCTCTTTGTACAGTCCTTCGTACACCTCGATGATTGGGTAAGTCGCTGTCCTTACAATAAAGAAATGGCTGACAAGGAGCGCGCTGCGCAATAAGATCCTCCCTGGCAATGAACCTACTATGGGTAAATAAAGCATGGCAAGGGGTATTTGAATATATGCTCCGAAATCTCCATGGACTTCTGGAATTCAGAATATGAGCCACGAAGTTATAGCGTTGTGGCAATTTTGTTGCAATTGGCGCCTTTTCTTGACAATTAAATCATCGGTATTGTGGAGTAGTGGATAGCTCTCCAGCTTGCGGATACTGCGGCCAGGGTTCTATTCCCTTCAGGAACTTTTTTTCACAGTTTGATCTTTTTTTTTAATCTTATTATATTTCCATGGGGAAATTGTGTCCAACATGATTATTTTCGTTCAAAATCGTTCAAAAGGGGCTGTCTTCACTGTCTGCATCTTCGCGCAAAATAATCATGTTGGACACAATTTCCCCATGGAAATATAATAAGATTAAAAAAGATAAAACTACAAAAAAAAAGTTCCTGAAGGGAATAGAACCCTGGCCGCAGTATCCGCAAGCTGGAGAGCTATCCACTACACCACAATACCGATGATTTAATTGTCAAGAAAAGGCGCCAATTTCAACAAAATTGCCACAACGCTATAACTTCGGGGCTCATATTCTGAATTCCAGAAGTCCATAGAGATTTCGGAGCATATATTCAAATACCCTTTGCCATGCTTTATTTACCCATAATAGGTTCATTGCCAGGGAGGATCTTATTGCGCAGCGCGCTCCTTGTGAGTATATTTAATTATACCCTGAAAGAATGTTTTTTTTTACGCAAAATACCACCAGCATTCTCGAGCGAAAGGAGAAGTATTGAACATAAATGTTGTAACCATTCCCTTTCAAATGAATTTATGCGTGTTGTCGGTTTCAGCTCTGGATATCTTACTCGACGCAAATCTTTGAAAATAATGGACTTACTGCATCAAAAGCGCAAAGGGCATCACTGTTTATGTCACTACCGCAGGTAGAACTTTGCTATCGAACAAATTTGATGCCAGACTTTATTGTAGGTAACCCCGATCGCAATTAGAACTTCGCAGTTGAATTCTCGCACATGGGCTTTCTTTTTAGGCGGCCATATCAGTTGCCCTCCTTGGATGTTTCGACAATTTTTCTCGTCGTACGCTGCTAATCATTCCAACGGGTGCCAGTGTGTTGTTTGGAACGCTAGCTATAGCATTTACTTACTTTGAAAAGGGTATGTTGACTTTGCATCTCAAACAGAATTTTATGCAAATCTTTGCCTAGGAAAAAAAAAAATTGTGAATCACTTTTTGAACAATTACTATACATTGTCTTGCTTCAGTCCTGCTGCGTGGCATCCCACTGGCCTTAGTCCTGCCAGTTCTTGCTTCATTCGATCTATCTTCTGCTGCCATCGCAGGCGAAAGTGCTTTTGCCATAGTTCCGGAACTCTTTCTCCAAAATGACAAAGTCCTTGGAACGGCTATTGTGGGAATTGTCCAGGTATTCTGAGTTCTTGTTGTATGTGGTTATGAATTGAAACATTTCGCGGGATAACGTAGATCATTGTAGTAAAACTGTTTAATGATTCATGACCTAATGATGCAAATGTTGCGATGCTTACTCATTAGTTACATTTAGAATGTATTCGGTGGTGTTCTCACGAATTTCTTGCTCACTGCGGTGAACAAACTGGGTACCCACAATGTTCTGGTTCCCTTTGTTATTATGAACGCGGTCTATGTGCTCGTAAACTACAAATATCTACCTGAAACGGCTGAGAAGACGCCACAGGTATGTTTCTTATAAGGCCCAATTACATGTTATCTAACCCTTCGTCTGAATGAAAAACTAGTGGTTGTATGACAAACAGTGGAGGCAAATGTAAACTGGGCGATTCTGTACCAAAGACTATTCAAGTTACAACCAGGAGGGAAAATCACCGGACGCTAGTAAAAAGTACAGTAGCCTGTGCTTCCGCGAGTTATTGTATGTTTCTTTTGTAGTCCGGTCCGAACCTTGAAACAATACTTAATAATTCAATCCATATAATTATAGGAAGTATCGATTCACTTCTCTCCGGAACCGCCATTCAAGCAAACGATCTCTGCAGTCCAAAAGAAGCTTTCGGAGACCACTCGTTACATAATGCACAACAAAATATTCACCATCAACTCATTCGTCCACGTCACTTTCTTCGTTGCCCAAGTTATAATCTGTGCTGTAATCATGAACTTGGCCTATCACTTGGGTCTCCAATTACTACAGTCTATTTACACTGGACGCTAGGTTTAGATTAATTTATTTTACATTGTTCCATTGATGTTCAAATTAAATTTTAATTATCCAATATAAAAGGAATGCCACGTATCCTCTAATTCTTATCCGGTGCATTGCCGTTACACTGTCGGAAACTATGAAAATCGTAACTTTCAGCGTGGTACTTCTTGATAAAAAAAGGCATCGTAATGAGCGTAACATTTTTCTAACTATTCACAACATAATACAGGGTTGTACAACTAATTTGCCGAGCTAGGGTATTCTCAGCTGCTGTTAACAATATATGATAGGCATAATTTCACTTTAAATTTGCATACTGTATGTATTCAGAAAACTCCGGTGTTTCTTTTTCATTGGTATAGATTGTGTTCCAATATGGGTGTTTGTTAAATAGAGATCATTCACAGTCGTTTCACTTTATATACATCATTTTTTTGTTGTTTCATAATCACGCGTTGTGTGCAGTAATTATAAATAAACGTTAGTTTTTGAGAAAATTAACTCCATTCACTTCAATTTCGGATATACGATGGTAAAATTGTAGAATTAAAACAATAATAACAGAAGTCAACCAAGTTCAATGACTTTTCTACCGTACACGCTGAACTTCCGCATAATAGGCGGCACAGAACGGCCCGAATTATTTTGGCCTTGATGTGCCCATTTTGTGTCTGGATAGAATGGATCAAGGTACCAAAATACTCCTTTCTCACGAAAATCAACCTAGTCCTGTATTCAGAAATTTTGCCTCGTTATTCATTTTTTAAAGTGATATGACACGCGGAGTGTGAAATGCATACTCGGCAACTTTCCATGATTATAATTGTGGCTCATTCTGGCCTGTCTGGTATAAACGTTGTGCGTAATGCAATGAAGTCGGGAAGCACCTGAGAATGCCGCCTTAATGGCTCCTTAAACCACCTGAGAATGGCACCACCTGAGAATGCCTCCGCAATGAAGTCGTCCTAGGCCCCAAGTCTTAGGACTGCCCCCATGTTTTGGATGATCGATTGTAGCTATAGGGAGGGAGCCGTTCGACTGAGACCTTCCAGAAATGGTCGCTCTCTTAGATATGGAGTGAGTGGATGGATGTTCCCTTTAACTCTGCGTGTCTGGCGTTCCCCTTTAACTCTTCTTCTCTAAACTCTGTCAACGCACAGCTGTTTTAATCGGTCTGCATTGCGGCGAAGCGTTGCGTGCCCTAGAACACAACGCGCTTTGCTATATTTTCGACTTGGTAGAAAATCTAGCACACCAACTAGATCAAAATTCAATTTTCAAAAATGTTCACATGTAAATGATGAGCACTTTGTAGTTCATTTGTACACTAGAATTTCAAAAAAAATGATGATAATACATCCTTGATGAGCACATTCTCTTAACGTAAGTGAACGTCCGCAATCTTATTCTAGATTTTCGCTGTGAATATTCTTGAACTATCCTTTGTTAGCGCGATAGCGCTAACATAGTTTGGGTTTATTCATATAGTTAAACAGCAACCGCTAAGGGGGATTCATTTTCTAGCGAATGACTTTATAAATTTGTTCTTCTTATTTTATACATCTCCCAACGCCATGCTAAATTAGCAATGATATTTGTGACTAGGTTACGAGCGTATTTTTTGTGGGATTGATGGTTGGTATATATGCATATATCAACCAGAAAATATGGATATGACTTTGGAAAGGTCCCTCAAATTGTTGTCTACAGCATTGGCAGAGAAATTCAATATTCTTCGCTATTTTTTTCTGACTCTGAATATGGAACGTGCTTGTTTACTAATTGTTCATCTATAATCCTTTCTTTATTGGTCTTTGTAACTAGAACAGTAAACCCTATTATGGGGTATTACCTCCCTTTAAGGTATTTCTATATGTCTTACCTGTTGCAAATAAGGTGAAAATCCAGCCGCTTCCACAATCGTAACATTTTCAAAATATGAGTTCCCGAACGAACCCGAACAACTTAATGAATTACCCGGGGTACCCCCTAAACATTTACAGTATGCTTATTAGAACACTTATTAGAAAACTAAAGGAAGAAGTATTATGTGAGAAAAATCACTACTTTCGAAGCTACAAAAATTACCGGTGCCGTATTCTTCTAATTGCTACGCTAGATTATTTGGGACACGAACATAATGATGTGCTAACGAGAGTTCCTTACTCAAAAGTGTATTTTCTACCTAAAATGCACATGCTATGAGAACATGCTTATTAGAAAAGTTTTAATGTTGTGGGTTTGTATTACCAAAGTTTTTACAAATCTAGCAGTATTGTTCACGGTGTTTAAGGAATGTTTACCTGTATCGAGAATCGAGACCAGAAATGTTAATAAGCGCACAAATTTGAATCAAGTAAATAGTCAGACTTAGAATTAATCAATAATCTACGCTAACATTAAACAAGAAAGTTATGTGCTTAGGTTGGCGTCTCTTGCATCTTGCATCATATCACACTCACAAATCCTTAATGGCCTTAACTTTTCCACTTAGCTTGATATTTTCTCTTGTTCTGTTTGGAACCTTACAGTTCTAATTTCAGATGTAAGTATTACTTTCTAATCTATTTTCAGTACATGTTCGAAGAGGTGCTGCTTGAAAGTGAACCGCAACATCCCGAAAAATGCATGTACTGTTTGAGCGAGTTTGCTCGCACTGACACTGTCGTCTACTGCAATGAATGCTCTATCGTTATTTGTTTGCAGGTTGGCAGTTGAATATACCTTAGCGTTGTTGTTACGGAATCTACATACCATACTGTTCATGTAAAATAAGATGCATATTGTGTTTGGTTAAATATGTTTGTTTAGTGCAAAGCTTCGGGCGCGGAAGGCGGACAGCACAGAAGGGGTCACAACTACCACATGGTGAACCTTCACGGAGGACAAGTGTTTGACAGAACCGACCGCAAGCTCTCACCTTGGGGATATAAGGATGACCAACGACTGATTATGAGAAGCAGGCTTACCAAGGCCAGCAATTGGTCAGTGACTTGTCCTCAAGGAAATGTAAAAGGAGACCACATAAACAGGGAATAGAGTTACTTTTGATGATGTGCACAACGTGCGAGTTTTGGAAAAACGGTAAACGCGCGCACCATAATACCCAAACTTTGTTCTACCGCACTCACACTCGTTATGATTTCTGAATTGCACAATTGAGGAATGCTAATCACACTAAACTTAACTAAAATTACCATCAAAAGTTATGTATGCCATACAGTACCCCTTAAATTAAAACAAAGACAGTTTTTGAGAAAAATTGTCTTATCTACTGTAGCTCGACGAGTGACCCCTCTTACAATTCGTCACCCCTCGTTATAGAATACTGTTTTACAGTATTGCTTCCGAAATATTTCTTCACCTGTATCAAAAAGAACTTTCTCTCTGATTTTTTTTGCTAAGAGAGAGAAATTATAAAACCGTAGAAGCAAGATGTTTTTTTAACAAATAAAGGACATTTAAACTTTAGGCCTCAAATTGCAATCAACATGCGGTTTGATAAGGACCACAAGGATCTTCAGAATCATTTTGACGATTTCATCATCCGAGGGCGGCTGGGTCGGTTTTGCAGGGGTCTATGTAAATGGTAGGTTTTGAATTTTTTTCGCTCCGTTCAGCGCTCACCGTAATCTGAAAAACCACTCTGATTGGTAAAAGCCCAATTCACTTTCAGGAAAAAAGAAAAGGGCAGTATTCGTCTTTCATGGCTCAATTGCTTCAGTAGTTGGCCGGAAAACTTGAAATATCAAGGTAATTTCTTCAATATGCTTCTTCACATACAAAGAGCACGCCTGTTATACCGCAATATAGAACTCGTACGGAAAATAAATATGTTTATGATACGGTGTTACAGTAAACCCGCCTACCACTCTTTAGATGGTAAAGTGTAACAGTAGTCCTGCCTACCACTCTTTAGATTACACTACGGTTGGGTTTGCTCCTGAGATATTCACACTTGTGAAGGATTTCTATGAACTGATGCAATTCATTCTCTCATCCGAAAAAAATGACGGATTTTCACTGTTATTGATCGTATAATTTAGCCTTTGTCGACTCGTATGGAGATGGTCGTGCTTTTGATAGCTTCGATATAAACGATTTCTATACGGCGCGGAACAATTTTGCCGCGTGAGTTTGCTTTCTGTGTATCCTTTTAGAGATCTTTGATCTTTGTTCTTGAGCTGTAGTCTGAAGTTTTCTAAAAATAGCCCACTTGAGTTCACCCCCTGATTTTGTAGATATTTACAACGGAAGAAGAACGATGCGATGGCGAGAAGTTGGAGGGCCAAGCGTTTGCCGCCCCGACCCACAACAAAAAGAGTAGGAAACAGGGACGCCTTAATTATCGATCATGTGAGTAACCTTCTATAGTATTCTTTTGATGGGCTTTCTTTAAATCATTATTAAATTTGCGAAATACAGACACTTTCTGCATTTCTAATTATGCTACAGTAACATCAATGTTGCTCCCATGTACATACACACTTCTTTTGCTCCGAATATTTCAGCAGCAATATTCGGATGTTATCAACATTTTTTGTTATTCTGACTACTGTTTAAGGATACCTTGCGAGACGCTTCAAAATACGTGAAACGCTTCAAGCGACATTTGAAGCATATGAAGGTAAAAGACGCAGAGATGGAGGAAGAGAGAAAGAAGTTTGCTGAGGAGCAGAAAGCACTAGAAGAACAAGAAGAGAACGAGATGAGAAACAAAGAAAAGGAGGTTAGCGTATCTTCGTTTTTGCATTCAGAAGTTTTGCTGCTACATTCGATCACTGTGTAAACTTTCTTTTATTTCAGAATCGCTCAAATGTCTCTGAAAAGGAATCGAGTCCCGAGGCATGTTTCACACCTATAAACTCTTCTTGGTGCATTGGTGCATTCTTCTAGTCTAATATTCAGACTAGGAATCATCGCTACATTATGCTATTAGTATTTGGCTATTATATTTCAGATTGTTCTCACAAGGCGCAAGCGGAGAAAGTCATCCCCAGTTAAGGAACACGAGAAAAAAGTAATGCAGTTTATCTCAGTCTTTGAATGTGCTCTTGGTTATCCTTTAAATTGATGCTACCTTTATGAGAGGCTCATAAAACATGTAAATTTCATAGAGTTGAACTCTCCCACATTCTGGGATTCAGAGTTCCCATCATTTTGTTTCTCTCCCTGTAGATGCTAATACTTCAACTTCATAGGGGCAAGTAATCCCACATTGCCCTGTTGAAACGGAGAGTCATTAACATGAATAAAAAACCAAACCAAATTGAGCTTCATCTTTTCCATTTCACCGTTTATGTTTAGTTTGTCTATTATTTTTTAACTTAAAGCGTTTTCCCCCTAATACCGTCTTTGTTGTCATGACAATCGTCGAAAATATGTAGGCCTTTCCCTCACTTTGTTTTCCATTAATCATGAATAACATGAATTTGGAAGCGGGACCGCATTAAAAACAAAGTGTAAATAAATAACTGCTTTGGATGGTGGGGATGGCGAGGAATACTTCTGATAATATTACCTTTGCTCATTTAGGGATTGCATCAGTCTCCAGAGAGATCATCCGTTCGTCGGCGAATTTTGTCCGGTGCAGATTCCGTCAAAGATACGGTAGGTCAAGTGCTCTTGAGCAGACACCCATTTAAATGACACGGTGGTGCCCAGAAGCAGACTTTCCGACTTTTGACCTAAAAATGATATGCGAAGAGAAACACTGTGCACAGTACACCTGCAGTCGAAATGCTAGTGTTTTTTACAATTTGCGTCGTTTTAGCCCACTTCAAGAACGAGAAGACGAGAAATTGCTGAGACGCCAGAGGTATTGAATTCCAACTATGTGGTTTAGCAGGCGTTCCAAAGCTAGAGATTGGATGATTCTTTAGATCTTCCTCATTTAGTTTGATTGCTTAGGTACCACTGCCTCGACGTCGTCGGTGCCGGCAGCAAACTACGGAAGAATCCGCTGGATCGAGCAATGATGAAGTACGTTCCTGCCTTTGAATGATTACTACATATTGTCACGGTTTCATTGTTAGTTTACCTTAACATGTATTGTCTTAGGACGATGGGGAAGATCGTGCCATAACGAGAAAACGGGAAAACGGAACTCATCCAGAGACGACTAGACGGAGGACCAGGGAGCTGCCATCACGAAGGTAGATTGACTGCTATATTCTGGAATTCTGTTACTAGTTACAGTCCTCTAGCAGGAGTATCTCTTAACGAAAAATATTGTCATGTTTTGCCTGTATCTTAACCAATTATTTTGTTTAGGGCGAAGGAAAACATAAAGTCGATGAATGAATTGGATGGCACATTCGAGAGTGGCTCCGAAGGTTCGCCTTCAAGATCCCCACAGAGAAAGGTCCCTCTCAAACTCTCCATCAATTTGGCCGGACATAGACGGTAATATTTCTTCCTTCTCCTGATTTACAGCACTAATTGCAATTGTGAGGCAAAGTTTAAGAGTATTCTAGTGGCAGCGAGCGATATAGTGTGGAATCGTGCTGTTCGAGAAGATATTAGTACTCAATCTGTATATTCAGGCACACGTTGGAGGAACACGCGGCCAAGATCGAAACTGATAGACGCGTCTTATCTTTGAGGTAAATCGTTCGTCATATTTACTTTTAGGATCGAATTTGAGTAAAAATAATAATTATACGCTAACAACATACATAAATGCTAAATAAACAACGCGTATATCGACAATCCGTTATATTTCGACAAACAAGTTATGTTACGTAACCTACGTTATCAATTCGTATGCTGCTTTGTCACTTGCTGATACGTGGCTTCGTACTTTCATTGAATTCAGACCGATATTAAATTAATATTCCGGAGGTTCTTCTATAGTAACGTAGGTCCTTTTAAAAATCTTATTCTTCTAAACTCGGAATTTCCTATAAAACAAAATTGCCGGGAAGATATTTGTAGTTTGCTTCTGCATTATACAGTATGACCCCCTCATTTCAATCGCTTGTTTGGTGTAAAAGAAGTTCTATGTTGCAAAGTTATAGTATCGAACGTGAACCGGAGCTAATGGAAGAAGATACAATGAACGAAGCCACCTCCTCGTCTGTGGATTACTTGCTGCCGCCGACGGCTGATACATATGAAAACGGCAGTTTCCCAGCCATGACTAACGGGTTCCACAATACGGATATTACTCCGACGGTGGGTGTTTGTAAACATCACATTTCTCTCTTTTTAGTCTTCCAATGTCCGTTCATACAACTCTTTACAGAGTCCATCAGCAAAACGGTTGTGCAATCGACAGCGAAGCTATTCCGAAGAGACTGTGGCTGCTATTACTGACCCGTCCGCACTTCTCACCACGTGTACGGATTCGTTGGACGACAGTGCTGACTCTTTGAATCCTATTGTAGACAACGGTGTGAAGGAGCAAAATGGCCGATCATCACGCATTAACTCACCTCGACTTTCAGTGTGCTCTGACACGAGGGAACATAGTGGAAAGGTGTAATTTTCAAAGCAATTAATCTAGTTCATGATTGCAACTACTTGCTAATTGTAAGAGTAAAGCACTATTGTCTGCAAACCAACAACGTCTTTGTCTGAACGTAGTTGAATTACATTAAGTCTCGTTCATCAAATATGTTTTAGATGGAAAACAAAGCCGAAACGAACACACCACACTGCTCTCTTTCACCAATGCATATAGACACGGTTGCAGTGTCTATGGACCGGTTTGATAAACCTACTCCAAGATGCTCACCTAACAAGGGGACACCGGTTTGCTCGCCCCTCCTGATGCCCGTGGGTGTGCCGACGGATGTTTGCGCTAACAAAGCCGAACAAGAGGAGTTTTCTGGAAAAGTAATCGTCGGTCATTGCTTTATTAATTAGAGTTACGAAACCGTAATCCCGTTCGAGAACGTCGTCTTGCTTATGTGTGGCCGGCTTCTGTCTGTAGCCCCAAATGTACCAATGTTTTCATTTGTGGATGATGCATCAAGTTTATTTTAGATGCAGGACAAGTTGCCTGATTTTCTGACGTCGCCAAAGCATTGGGAGGAAACATCGTCTGCTGAAGTATGTTTATATGGAATTTACTGACCTCCTTCCTTCTCAGCAAATCGTCTGATGACTGGTATTTGTTATAATATAGAAGGAGATTGTGCCAGAAAGTTGGTGCCAGAAACTTTGTTCAGCAAATATCGTCACCGTGTGATTTCCGAGTTTATTATTTGAAGCAATTTCGTTACATCTTCTCTTTCAGTCGATTTCCAGCGGAGAAGAGGACAAAGAGGAGCTTGGCATACTTGAGCCTTCCTCGATTATCCATCTTAGCAATTTTCCCTTTGTATCGAAAAGGCGACCATCGCTTGCTCGGGTATGTCAATGATTGAATACGCTGGGGTTTAGGCACGGGCACGTAATTGAATACGCTGGGCTTAGGGGCGGGCATGTAATGAGGTGGGTACCTTATTTACTTACGTTGATCCTTCCTTAGTTACGAGGAGATTCTACGGAAGCTGAGCTGAACAGTCCGATGGCAGTATTCGGACCTTATGGTCGTTGCGACCGGAACGAACACCGTAATTCGGTTGGTGCCTTTTTATTGCTAATAGTCGCCGCTGTTTTTTTTGGACAGCGGTACTCGGAAATTGTTAGCAGTTGTCATTCCAAAGGCTCGCCTCAATAGGTCCGTTAATCTGTTATTAATATATATCAGATTCCAACCGCTGCGAACGCCCTCGATGGATCATATTGGAAATCTCTTTCGCCAGTAAATCCCGACGTGAGTTTGATTGTCGGTGGTTGTTGTCTATGTATGCCAACTTTTGTATTCTTAATTATTTTGTGTTCAATACTCCGCTGTCTAGCGCAAAGTTCTTAGCTTTTGTAGGAGAAAGGCCGCCGGACCCGCAGAAAGGATGAAATCACAAAAGGGAAGAAGAAAAACGTGAGAAGTGACTGCCTCCCGTCGCTTATCATCAGGGAAAAGAGCAAGGCATGCCTATCACGTATTTTCTGCTTTTGTAGGACAAAATATTAAGCATTGTGAAATGGTGATGATCATCTTTCACCGTTCTCCGTTGAAATCTTTGCTTGACTTTAGGATTGCTCCCTAGTCACAAAATTCGAGCACGAGGAAGGAAGTTTTTCTGATGAAGAGCAATACTCTTACATTAGGCCAGAGCAGGAAAGACTGGTGTGTTGAATTTTTTTTAAACTCTTTTCCTGCAATACCAACTTTCACTGATCATTCATCGTGACTTTTTTTTTGCTTTGCAGGTTTTCCGTGCTCACTCACGACCGTCAACAAAGAACAGTAAAGTTCACCGAAAGCTTAGCGCCAGAAAGTCCAAACAGTTCATCAACGGGCTTAAAGATCACGCAACTGCACAACGATTGCTCTTCTACAGGGAATACGTGAAAGAAGGCCTCTCCCAGCTGCTCAAGTCTCTCAACAAGAGATCCGAGGTTGGTGAACATATGTAAAGTGAAGTTATGCTTACTTGGTTGTGATTATTCCTCATAGAACACCAATTTCTGAACGCACTCAGGACGAGCATTGTGCGGAAGGAACGTTGACTGAACTGGCGGAAGGAACGTTGACTGAACTGGCGGAAGGAACGTTGACTGAACTGGCGGAAGGAACGTTGACTGAACTGCTCCACGAGTACAGAAGAAGAGATCGGCGACCGGTTGCCATGAAACTAGCTCGTATGTTTGCAGTGACCAAAGCAAAGGAGGTCAGTTCGTATTCCATTGTGTTAATTGTTGTCTACACTGTTTTGAAAACCTGGAGAGAAGATAATTGAGTTACAGTAAAGTTAATTTTCTTCTTTTTTCAGTCATCGACACTTTACCCTCTAATGGAGGACATTAGGGAATATGAATATTCTGCCTCACTGAGGCTATTTGACTACGACAGCTCAGGATCTGATGTAGAAAAGGTGGGTGTATATCACAGACGATGTCTAGAAAAGAGAGGGTTTTCCATATGCAATCGTACGATATAAGTATTGATATGTGAGATGAATTCAGAATAAGTAATGTCTTTTTTTTTAGAAAGAGGAGGGTGCTCCCGTCGAGCAACTGAATGTTGTCATAAATAGAGCCAAAAAGTGTGTTGCCGTTGTCCGAACATCACACCCAATTTTGCACAAGAAACGGGCTTTCAACTCTCCATCGTTGGTCAGTTGTTGCTTCTGCACATTGTTCATGGTTTAGCAATGTACATTTGCAAGTTGTTTTATTCTGGGAGCTTACATATATTTAGGCCCTAGATGCGGACACACCGTCTACATCTCAACGCTATTCGGATGCTGTTCGCCGACCGTCAGAAAGCGATAACGAGGTTCACAGGGAATTACGCATCATTGACGTGAGATGGCTGATTTGCTAAAACATATTTGTACATACATAACTATGCACTGAGTTATTTAACCGTACTATTTCCTTTGCCTTGCAGATCTCGGTGCACGCGAAGAAACGGCGAAAGCTGCTGAGAACAAGAAGTGCCTTTTCTAAGACGAGGAAACCGGTATGTGTTATGCCTTTAATTCTAATATTGGCGTATGTTTTCGTTATCGCCGAATTTCCACCATTCTCTCTAAAGGACAACAACTCAACATCGGATTGAAAATGAGTTATTCAGGACGAGCCGTTAACTAGCGACGTCAACCATGACGGATTGGACCAGTTTGTTGGTGAAATTATGGGTGTTGCCGATCGTGCGGATGCAAAATTGGGACAGGTTCGGAGGATTTCATCATGCTAGGCTTAGCTCGTGCCCTTGTAAAAGGATAAAATGTGCTGATACGTTTTGTTTAATTTCTATTTTTTAGCCAGAATATGGAATAGAATCGTCTGATGATGAGGGGAATGAAACGGCCAATGATACGGTTATTGATGAAGGCACTACTAAGAAGACACCTCTCGTGAATGGGACCGCCAAGAAACGTAAAAGAAGACGAAAGACAGGAGCAAACACTAAGATGGTAGGTAGTTGGCAGTATTAGAACGCCAGTTGCACAAATGTTTAAACTGTCATTTTTGTCTCGCCGCCGAATGTGCTATCAAATATAGCTCAGCATTCAAACAATTGCATCAGTCTTGCAACTCAATTTTAATAGCGACGAAACTTTAGGAACGTCGTTTAAAGCAAATTGCCAGGAAACGCGAGGCAATGGAAAAACATTCAAACAAGGACATCAGCGAGATTCATGAAATTCTCGGCTATTCCGCTAATTTTGCCAGGATTTCTCATGCTGGAGTTCCAAGGTGATCCTATTTTTTTTGCTGCAAATCCCGTCAATCATCCCCATCCTTCCGTTCCTCCACCCATACTTACTCATATTTTCTCAGGTTCTGTCGAGTGGATTACAAGGAACCAGACGGTTCCAGCTATAAAGGACAACAAGATGAAATTGACATGCTTGCCTACTTTCCCGGGAGGAACGATTATGAATTGGTACACTTCAGATATCGATCGTTTGTCAGCGGCATAACACGTTTGTCTCCTATACAGCATAAAACACGTTCACTGTTTACAAACTTGTAAAACAGATTTCCGTAAACTGCGTGTATAGTTGTTCGAACTCGAGTGGCGGTGATCGTTTTTATGACTCAACTTCATCCACGTTCCAGGAGCTCGACAATGAACATGAATCCCTTGTGAGCAGGATTATTTGCCCTAAGAATCGGTCCGAAGAAGGGGTGCGTCCAGATGTGCTCAAGATGGAAAGAGGTGCGAGCAATTAGTTTGCACCTGGATATTCCGGGTAGCAGCGGTGTAGTCTTCAGTTTTGTGAACACAGTCGATTAGCAAACATTCAGTGTTCTTTAGATCTGAAATTTGTACGTCAGGGACGATACAACCGAGTTATACAGAACAGGATTGCAGTCAATCGGGCGATTTTCTTTCACAACAAAAATCAAGAGTTTCTCAATTTTGTCAAGGTATGGAAGGTTATGTTGCCGCTTACTTGGTATTGTTAGTAGAAGAAATAAATGGAAAATGATCTTTGGTGGAAAAAAATGATCGTATTTAGAACATCAACCTGTCATTCGATAAACGCAGCGCCAGCCAAATACTTGGAGACGTTTCACATGAGCAGAAAATGTTGACCATGTCTCAACAATGCATGTTCAAGTCAGAGATCCAGAGTCTATCGGAAGCAAAAGATGGTCAGTGAACAATTTGCTTACTTAGTGTTTGAGTTTATTTTCCGTTTCTAATATTTGACCGCCTGTGGTTTTACATTGCTACAGAAACATAGATGCTTTTTCAGCTGTTGTCGGTCTAGTGGAGAAGGTGCAAAATCTGCAAAAGCTGCAGAGGGACGGCTACGAGGACTTAACGGACGAGCATCGAGAACTACTGAACCCCTCGCCCAAGAAGAAGAAAACTTCGAAACGAGGATCGAAAAACAGCGCGTCTGCGAAACAACAAAAGAATAAGTAAGCTTTGTCAAGATTTTTAGTGACAGTGGACTATGTTTGTTTTATTCACTCCTGACGTAACTATTAGGATTTTTTCGAAAGGCATACTATCTATTCATACCCGAACGAAAAAAACGTTACAAAGGACAACCACTTAATGGGGGCCTCCTTCTTTACTGTGTACAAGTATAGACCACACGAATGACCAAAAAAAGGTAAGATGATAAACTAGACAAACTTAAAGCTATCTTCGTTGCAGGCAGAATCTAAAATGGAACCGCATGAAGCGCTTCATGAAGCTGTCGTAAAATCTTCAAATAAACATTCGTCTTTTCTTGCGTGTAGCTTCTAAGCTAATTGCTCGTTTCAATGTACGGAACACTTAGACTTCACCTTGCACGTTTACTTTTTCTCGTTTTCTTTATCTTCTCGGTTGTTATCATTATAAGACGTGTTTTGTTTTGTATGCAGTAACGGTGTCGAGCTATCACTCCTGCTTCATATTATCTAGATTCACTACGGTTGTTTCCAGATTAAACAATTTTGCAAACAGTTTAGATTCACTTCCTGTTTTGGGATTAATTGGGGTGGGATTTTGGGATTGGGACGTGCCCTGCAATAATGTTCTGAGATTCTGTGAAACGTTTTGCGCACGAAAACAGAAAACAAACAATCATGATCCCTCATATGATCTCAACTTACATTACTGAACATACGATACTGTCTTTTACCGGTAGTAAAGCATTTTCGATCTGCTATTCTTCATCTGACTGTTCTAAATACCTGAAATGGAAACAACGAAGGCACATTCTGACGACAAGAAGAGTTAGAGAACCCAAAACATTCGATCAATTAATCAGTTCTTTCTCTTTTCCGAATAAACACGAGCTCGCGCTTCACGAAACGGAAATACAGCTCTTTCAATGTGCTAGATTTACCGCGCAGAAACAGCAAAAGAAAACGGCTGCGTGCGTAAGGAAATGAACACGTTTGTGAACTGAATGCGCGGTAGGCTATACACATAAATTCATCACAACACAACATCACTGCAACAGAATAAAAATTTATCGAGCGGGGGCCATTTGCCAAGCAAAACATATGGCCACGAAACATTCCCACTACGACAATACTACATACTACACGGGTAAAACTCTCAAAACCTAAATCATTCAAGGACAAGTCATTCTAATATCAAAAAAAGACGCATGGAAAGGGAGATAGCTGCTAGAAAAAATTCTCATTGGACGAGACAATGATTTCAATTTAAATGATCAATTGCAAAAAAAATAACAGTGAGATGATAAGACACTGCCAGGAACCAAACACGTATCGTAGTAAATTAACTCAATGAGAGATCATTTTTTAAAGCTATCATGAATAGATTCACATTCACCCTAACCTGTGGAGAAACAGACGATTTAATAAAATAGCCTACATCGTGCTGAGCAAACATCGTGCTAAATTTAAGAGGCTCGAAAGCGACAAAGACCGCATAGAAAACAATGCCGAGTATAAAAGCTGAAGATAATAACTAATCGACTAACAAGTAAAGAACGGAATAACTAAATCACGGAAATGGAGGCTAATAAACACAATCTACAGAAAGACAATCGTTTCCCTCAAATAAGGAATCTATATTTTGGAGCACCACACGAGTCAAAACCTTAGTAGAGGGAAACGACTTTTCAAACAGAACACAATGGGTTAAAAAAAAAACGATTTATACTGTGTAGCTGCTACAACCTCTAAGAGTCAAGTACCAAATGACAGCGTACAGTAAACATGAATTCTACCAGGGACAGACCATCAAGATAAACCTTTGTTTAGCATGTTTTATAATTTGTATAAACCGGACTTATTATTATATATATATATACACTAAATTTCGGCTAAACTTTATCCCGCTGAATTTTTTGGCTTCGATATTCGGATAATTATACTGTAAGCACAAAAAAATTGCCAACCTTATTTCGTTACCGTGTGACCCGAGGGTAACTGGCTCTTGCTGTGTCCCAGTAGAGTATCAGCGGTCTATACAGCCATATTCCACCCGGAAACCGCGGTAAGGAAATAAGGGTGTAATTGTTACGCGCCTACCGTGATCCCGAAATATTTCAGCAGGAGAAAGTCTAGACGAAATTTAGCGTACATAATAATATAATTGTAACCTTTACAAAAATTATAAAATCACGCTAAATACGTTTATTTTGATGGTCCATTTAAGTAAAAAGCTAATTCCCGTGATGTTGTCACACCAAAAAGGGAAACCGAATATTTCAAATCATCTTTATTGCACACTGCATCTGGTACTGGAATAAAAATACCTACGCGACAAAGCCGGACGAGACCACGTCTAATCCATCCAGTCCCGTCTGGTAACTAATCGAGAGGCGATCCGAGCCAGAGGGGGTCAGTCAGCTAAAATTTGTATAATTTAATGATATAAAAACACTCAACAGACAAACACTGAGACCCTAAAGAACCAAACGAATAAAAAAATTGTTCAAAAGTACCTCAACTATAGCTCCGGCTGCACTTGCCTCTAGAAGTCGTCGGATAACCTGAAAGACCAAAAAGCATTAGGAACATATTAAAAAATATGCATTTTTGTGATATTTTTTTATTGATAAGTGTTTTTGTTTCATGTGACAAGAAAGAAACGATACCTTGACAAATGCAACGCCGGCGGTCTTCACGTCGTTGCTCGAGAATGCTCCTGCGAAGCCCCTGTAAAACAGCCATAAGTACAGCCATAAAACGGTCGGATTTTCATTATATAAATGCAGTTCTATTCCGGAAAAGAAACGATAAGGAAAACTTACGGAACCACACGATCTCCCCCAAAAAGCTGGATTACAACTGCCGGGTTCGTTCCCTGTGGCAAGAAGACTACTTCACGTCCGGTCTAAACAAGAAAAAAGATAAGCATTTGGTTGCAAATAGCATAGTTCGGTAATACGAAAACTGAAAAGAAAAATACTAGCAAAATCATAGAATGTATAAAGAAAAACTTACAATAATAGTCCTAATCACGCCGGTATCCGACAACTTGAAGGAGGCCATCTGTAAATAGACAGTCGGAGTAGACTATACATTAAAGAGGGTTGTCAAAAGTATAAAGGAATTGCAACGAATACAGTTAGGCCTACGTATACATATCATAGTCTAAACAGTATTTCGTGACTGAAAAGTGGAGATTGTTTACACTATTAGCACACGAATCGAGCAATGAAATTACACGTTACAGTAAGCATAAGCGAAACTGAACTAGTTTAATCACTTACCAAACTCAGTTCTGGTCCACTGCCCGTATTACGGCCCCCAACATCAGTGAACTGCGGCACTCCTACAATGACAGAATGGATAGCTTTTTTGACAATAATATAACAGGTCTTCTTTCGCAAAGAACATTTACTTTCCCATCCACTCTAAGGTATAATATACTTTAACACGCTTGATACGTCACAGCACACTTTGAAATAGGCCTACCTTGCATTTTCACAATTTTCCTACATACAATCGGTGCGCCCAGCTTGTCGTAAAAGCGTGCCACGTATATTTGCTCCGCAGTAACTAAAAAAAATACGTTTCATAAAGTATACATGTTCAGAAAAGGAAAAGTAATTGATTTGGGACAAAACGAACATGACTTGTTATCAAAAGACTCACGTCTATCACTCGCTCGGAACGAATTGATCACAAGGCCAAACTTTCGGTCATACATCGGCATAACGATAAATTCGCAGTTGTTGTGGACGAAGGCAATTGGAACCGATCCGTATATAAAGCTCATCGCACCATAGTTTTGGCTAAAATGTGATCATGAAAGTAACGCAGGAAAAACACGCATTGGCATACTTGAAAATAGAACCATGTTTAAAAACAACGATAATATTTCAACGGGCAAATACTGTACTTGCATTTTGAACCATTTTTTTAATTGGACACACAAGAAACGTACTCGAACATGCCGCGAAAGGTTCCTTCATAGTCTTCTGGGCCAAGCGACATCAACTGCAATCAAATATCGTTACCACTCGTAACAAGTGTCCATGCATATAATTAATTTGTAACAAACACTAATCTTAGCCACAGAGGACAGAAAAATACTGCCGATCCACTCAAACCGTGTTCTTAAGATCAAATTAGACAAAAGGTGCGCCTATAGGGCTTGTAGAGCCACCTCGATCCATATATATTAACGATAAAACAATTGAACCATCTGTGGTGAAAGAAGAAGGGATCACTCACCTGAATACCGGTGGCAGCTCGATCCACACCAAAAGTTTTCCTAAATATACATCGATACATACAGACTCACAATCCGCATTCGGCGTTGAAAAATACAGCTCGATACATGGGACAGGATGTAATGCCCAAAAAACCACATTGACACCACATAGCTAAAACAACAATAGTACTCACTCATGTTCCGGCTCCACAGACTGGTCAACCGAAAAGTCTGGTCCCTGAACTTCGATTGGGCTTCGGTCCTGAAAACACAAGTAAACTTATTCAGTCATTTTATTCTGGACATTTTGATTTTGCTAGTTCCTAGCTGCCAGCATACTGACTGGATTTTCAAACCTACCGTTCTTAACTTAAATACTAAGGTCGACTGCTAATAAAAAGTTTCATTAATAAATAGGAACTTCACTCACGATCGTGACGGTCTTGTTTCCGTTATCCACTGGAGTTGATGATCCGACAGGGTTGAACGAAGTTGACAGATTTTGGTTGATATCGCGACGACCAGGAACGTTAACATTCATATTGTCGACGACCGAGCTAAAACAGATGGTTTAGTCATAACACAAAATCCAGATCAACAGTGTGAATAGTGTTGTCAGCTCATACGCGATACTGAATTGTTCAAGCTTAGCATGCCAGGAAGTCGCACACCCATTATCAAAACTACTATCAAAAGAACAAATAACAGGACGAGTTACATTAACAAATTTCCTGTTTGCTAATCAACGACCACGACGAGTTATATACCACTTCTTCATTATTTCATTGTGATGCACACCCCGTGGTGTTATTTAAGAAATAAATAAGAAAACAATTCCCATTCTCGAGGCATATGAAGTAAACAAATAGCCGAATATAATAATACTCACACTGCGACAAAGATGCATCACATAGAAAAAATGGTACTCACTTGTTTCCTTGCACAGACATTATCCCGCGAGATGCAGCATCCGGTTGAGGAGATCGGGCCTGAACAAGATATACAAGTACACATTTCCAGTCATTTTCCTGCAGACTTTTTGCTTCTGCCATTTCTAAGCTGCCAGAAGTTTTGATGTACTCTCAAACAGCATAACTTTCGTGAATGGAATAGGAAGTCTAGTGTCTATCCAATTATCCATATCATTTCGTCATTTAATTTATAAATAGAAAATATCCACTCACGGTTCTGTAATTTCCGTTAATTTCCGGGGAGGCAGCCGTGGAAGTGGTATTTGGAACCAAGGATTCGGAGGAGGAACGAGTTTCGGAATTGGAAGTGCGGCTTCGAGCTCTAAAACAACCGGAAACCGGATTAGTCATAATACATACAGGCAATCCAGATCAAAGGCGTCAGCAAAGCATGTTGTCAGCTTTGTGCACGTATTAAATATGTGCGAGATTAGCACGAAAAAGGGAGTGTTGCTAAACAGCACGACTACATACGAGTAAAAAAAGGTCTCACGTTCTCAATTCGGAGCTAGAAGAAGCACTTCTCGTATTGGAGTTCAAAGGTGACAGTGCTGCAGCGACCTTAAAATGAACGACTTAATGAGAGACTTCACAGTGCAATGTCCTCACAAGCGCCGAACATGTAAAGAAAACGTAAGAAAATATTTTTGTCTGTACACAAGTCGGTGGAATGAGCCAAATTATTACCTGCTGTTGCGCCAGATATTGAAGCCGTCTAAAAGTCAACTGCCCCCTGAAAGTAACATGTTAAGTCAGCGATAAGCATGTTTGCAAGAAACCTTCGCCTTCGTTCCAGGTACTTGATGGATGTTGTACCTGATTGATTGTATGTGGGAATAAAGTGGTTATATTTATATTTTCAGCAACACACTAGGCTTTTCTAGCAAAATAGAAACACTTTTAGAGCACTCACCTGTCCAGCTGCACGTTTTGGGTAGAATCCACCGCAAGTGAATCATCCTCATGTTCAGAAGTCTGGAGGCTAAATAAATACACACTTTGTATTTTTTGTGGTTGGTTTATCCGACCTTGTGCAAAATCCATGAACACAATTTTTTTTGGATGGACCACCACACCAAATTACATAGCAACATGCAATTAGAGTAATAAAAAAAAAGCAATACACGGCAAGCAAACACAACGCAACGGGTTACCATAAAGTATGTAGTCGCACGAAAGGCTCAGCTAAATAAACATATTGTGAATTCCTATAGATCAATTTATTAGGGATTACCGTCAAAATACGCGACGGGATAGATTAGTTGAGTGGTGAAAAGCGACTAACCTCATGTTGGCCAAATGAACCGCTCGTGCCTGGATGAACTGGTATTCCGTGTAGACGGAGTAGATGAGGCAGTCATGGTGTGGCACAAACTTGATAACATCGGAATCCTGAAAAATATAGTCATAATTGCGTGTGCACATGTTTGTGATGATCTCCTTCAAAAGGTGCAAGCTAATAAGAAAAAAGCTTACTTTCACAATTATTTTATAAATAACGCGGTTTCGGTGCGCTAGGACTTCGTCGATCTTCCCAATAATGAAATAAGGCCCATTTCGGGCGATTATCATCGTTCCAACATGCTAAAACAAACACGCAATTGACATTCAAACCGACTGAATATAAGGATTGTACAAGCAGATATTGGCATCTAGCTTTATACAAAAAGCATATGATTAAATTTAGACGGAAAACTTACGAAACTATCGGTTGTTGATTCAGTCGTGGTCAAATCATCTGCCTGAAATGCGTAAACTAAAATTGTAACAGCCACATTGAAGTTATGTACTGAAGTGTAAATAGGAAAATAAAAAGTTGGACATACGAATCGGCTACTGGAGATGCTTACTAAGGTACAAAAAAAATAAAGGTACAACATCTCACGCTGTCGTTGTTGGGAAGGTTGTTTCAACGTGAAACTTCGCGCCATCGCCGCGCAACATTGGCGCTATCGCCGCGCGTAAAAAGAGGCTCCGCCACAGCGGGGCGGCGGATCCACTTTGCGCCACAGGGGCGCGGCGATTCCGCCTGTGGTCCGCGGCGATGGCGCGAGGGTTGCGCGGCGATTGCGCGAACTGGGCGTGAATCAGGCATACCGTACCCCGTACAACCACCTTACCAATCCGACTACTGTACAATACATAACAACTAAACGACAACAACAAAAACATATTTATTCAGAGCACAATATAAACAAAACTGGAAAAACTTACAATTAAATACAGCGAAAAAAGCTACGAATAAAAATCGTTATGATCATTAAATTATGGTTGTAAGATATTTAAATAATGCGTACATTGAAAATACAAAGCAGTTCTCAAAGCGATAAGCAAATAGAAAACGGCAAAAAGACTATTAATCGAAAATTAACGACGAAAAGAATTAATGGGTCAGGGACTTCATTTGATTATTTCATCTATCCAATATTTAAACGATTCTACTACGAAGATAAAGTTTCTACAAACTGCAAAAATAGGTGAGTGGAAAGTATTATTATTCAATTCTACCGCATATATAAGAAACAGGTCCAGTCCGTCCAGTCATCCAAAATACATTTCAAAGCCGAATGTTGCAAGACTTTAAATCAGGAAACGAAACTAACAATAGAAGTAAATAAAAGTACATTATAGAATTAGTCATTAGTCTAAACGTTAAAGTGGAATACCGGCCGGTTTTTGAAACGCACCATGGACAACCGGATTATTACACATTTAGCTCGATTTTTATTCTAATTTACGCTCCCTTACATAAGCTGCATAAAAAAACGATGGTGTGCTCGATTCAAAAAACGACCGAAATTTCGCTTTAGTAGGCAGCAAATAATGAGTAAACTCCAAATATAAAATACACAAATGTATAAGTAAAATGCCCCAACCGAATGGTTTAAGATCGAGTGGTGATGGTTCCAATTGCCATTTCTTCGTTCAAAAAGGGCTCATTGTTGGAGATGCAGAAAATTGTTCCGCCGACTGCGTAGTGTGTGAAGGATTCACCTGAAAGCATAACAAACTTGATTGGAAAATGAAACGGTAAATTAGTGTATTGCACATACCATAGGAGGAGCAAACGTAATCTCGAAATCGTATGTTTTAAATAAGACCAATAAGAGAAGAAACTCACAGGCATTGTAGGATAAGTGACCTCATTCTTGAACTGTAAATTACAGCCCGAGTGTTCCTCGGAAGACACAGTGAGCGTGTCATTGTCATAGTAACCTGAAAAGCGAAAAATAATAGTCGTGAAACGAAACACAAATTGAAAGACTGAACAGGACATCACTCAGCCTATAAGTTGAAATTAGGAAAAGCTATGACCAATAAGAAAAGCAACATACCCATAAGCGAATAAGAAGCAACAAACATCCGACCCCGACCCGGAGTAGCGAGCACCAGACAAGACAACGTCAACAAGCGCACTGCGTGTCAAGATCTGAAAGCAGTATTCATGCTTTGAGCATATTCTAAAAATACGCAACAACTGCAAAAAGTACTAAAATTAGCAAAACCGAACCTCTTAAAATACACTGCAATCTTCCACGTCTATGCTTCCAAGGGTAGGCACGGTCCACCCAGCTGGCTACTCCTCAACACTGTTTTCAGCGCGTGTGCAAACTGTAAAAAATCATTTTATCGTCTATAGAACAACAACAAAGTGCACCAGTGCCACTGCTACTCTCAAATGTATACTTCTTTTACTCGAGTAATATAAGAATACTGACGATTTAAAGGGGCAGTTCACTCCGGCTAACCCCTATTTTTAAAAATGATCCTCCGTCCGGAATAGCGTAGAACGCAATTTACCACACCTGTAGTTATGCAAAAAGATCCACTTGTCACACCCATATGCAATGGATAGGCAATCATTGACCAATATTCTGCACAGACATCAGCACACAAATTCCGTAATAACGCAGTACAACAAAGGGTCAGGAGCATGACCCCACCCTGTAAGGGACTTCAAAGAAAACAAAACATTTTGAATTTACATTATTCCGAAGTAAAATGGACTTCGCATCTCGACCAAAATATGTACAAATTAAAAAAACATACCGGTTGTCGTGGCATTTCGGAAGAATCCAGCAAACACGGAGGTACTGGATTTATCAAGCTGCGCCAACACATTCCCTCCATTGGTGCGTTTCATTGCCTTCTCGCCTAATAATAAGAGGAATGAAAATATGAAAACTTGAGAACGAAAACACAAGACAAATGCATGTGATAAAAGAAAAGAACTCACATCCAATAATTCATCCTTCGTTTTTAATATAGTCAAAGAGCTAGCCTTGAAATGGACTCGTAAACGTCAAAAAGACAATCACGCACGTCAACCGCAACTTGAAAATCTGAAAAGCAAAGGAAACACAAGAAACATCATTAAGACGTTCAAAGGACAACATATTTTGATAACAAATACACACAGCAACAAACTGTGTTATATACTTCACTTAATGGAACTTATGTTTTTTTTTCTAAAATAGCACAGATCCTAACAATACATATTTTCTTGGTATGCCAGGTATATAAACACATTGTTTTAGACATTCACCCATTCAATGTGCTAAAACAAACGGTGCTCTAACTTTTAAATGACGGGTAGTGGAATAATACAACAACAATTCAATAACAAATATCTTTTTTTTTCAGAAAAAGAAAAAAAGAAAAAGAAAAAAAATGCCGCAAAAATTTGTGTCTAATTACGGTGTGTGGTGCAGTGTTGGGTGTGGTGTTGACTTTTTGTGTACGGTACTTTCCGTGCATTTTAATAACTAACACCTGGCGGCCTCACGGCGCACCTGGGGCGCACCAGCCGCGGATCCGTTTTCGGGACAGTGACTATTTGCGCCGCGATACCGCCGTGTGACCGCCGCGCAACATTTTTGCGCCATGAGCGCGCCGCGCAGCCGCGGAGTTTCCCCAGTGTTGGAAGCTGATTTGCCTCCAAATTTGCATCACCAGAAGTTGTGGACAAGGGATCTTCTACCTGAAGTGTTTATAAAAGTGCAATGAACAAACCTAAAACGATCGGAACGATCTGCGTACGAATCAGTTACCTGAAACAAGAACTACAAAACTGTAATAAAACCAAACAAATAAATGAAATTGTAAGATGAATGTTTGCACGAAAAACCATTGAAAGGTCTTTCTCAAGAAATCGAAACTAACGATCCGTGTTTGTAAATAAACCCCAGCTAACAGTTAATTATTATTTAAAAAACGCACATCATAAGGCTAAAGAGAAAAATCAACACAAAGTTAGGGCACGGTTATTGGTATTTGAAGTGCAAAAACTGACAGTGCTAGATTTCGAAGAAATGGATTGGCCATCTGGAGGAGCCGGCGATGAAACACTCTCGTCCGAAGCAGATGTGCTCATTGCTGAAATACGAATTAAAAAGACCGGGAAAACCTTAAAAATCCCTATTCAATGGAAAAAGGCGGTGAATTCCTGTTTTTTTTTAACAAGTGAAACGAACTCGGGAATAGTGGCCCAATCATTTCAAACAAAATAGGCAACTTATACCCTGCAACATACATAATTAACCATGCAGCAATTAAACAAAAGAATCAACGGAAAAGGCAATAAACAGAAACGAGACGCAGCACAATAACAAGCCGCGCCGCAGAGAATTATCTGTTGCTGCGCCTGGTGCATTACCGTATACCACAGCGTATCGCTGTGGGACCTGTCTGAATTCAAAAGGAGGATAATATCTTGGTGAACGGATCCATTATCTACCTAGGATTTGGGTGAATTTATGTTATATTATATTTCAATATTGTAAAGATAAAAAAATAAAATTGGACAGAAAAAAAAATAGCCTTCGATGACATTAACAGTGAATTGCATTGCACCATAAAGTTCCATTTTTCCTACCTAAGTACTCTGATATTATTTATTTTTGTCTTTCGGAAAACAAGCAATGTTTTTTTCAATATGTTTGAAACCGGAAACATTTATATTCACTGTGCAGTCAGCGGCGTAGAGGAACTACTTTCTTAAAGCGAAATGCTAGCCCCTTTGGAAAATTTGCATATGATAAGCAAATCCTATGTATCGTATGCTAATTTTGTACGATCGTCGCAATCGTACAACATTAGCATAGAATACATAGGATTTGCTTATCATATGCAAATTTTCCAAAGGGGCTAGCATTTCGCTTTAACAGTGACCGTTTTTTTCCCTTTATGTATAGTTTGTGTTTTTATTATCTGCATAATACATAAGGCATAGTCTTGGAAAAAAATCAGACAAAAAAGCCGATTTCAGCGAGAAATTCACTGTTTAAAAAAGGTACGCTCGGATCAAGCACCAGAGTTAGTTATAAAAAAAACAAAAGTGTAATGCGCGCGAGCTATGCGACCTATTAATTAGTGGAATAACGTTCGTCGAGTCAATATCAACATGGACATCTAATGGACAATTACTAGGGTTACGGTACGTATTTTTTCAAGAACACTATTTCTCGTCATCATTTTACTCGTTGTTGCCGCATTTCATGCAAAAAAATTCCAACACTATGCCTTACGTATTATGCAGATAATAAGAACACAAAATCTACATGAGGGACAATACGGGGACCGCGTCCCTTTAAGCGCGCGGGTTTGTTACGGCTAGACCCTTAAAAAAGGCGTGCGCGCCAAAGCAACCACGTAATTCTGTGACGTGACCACTGTCTTATACTCCCATTTTAGCTCATTTTTTGTCATTCAAACGTTTGCGAGCCTGTGCGGCGTGAGATATGATTATTGGGATTGAATATGATTTCCAAAAGTTGTGCCTTTGACCGGCCGGCATACGGCCGGTGCCCGGCCTACAAAAAATGGGTAAAAAAACTACGATGACCTAGTCACATGTGCTCGGCAACACAAACACCAGGTTGATGACTCTAAATCACTGCCACATCTCGGCTGGAGCTGGGTAACCTCTGTAACCTTATTTAATTTGTTGAAACTGCTGTGCTGGTGGGGGGGGGTACATTTTATGTTGTATGCTAATACACACGTAAGAATTTTCCTGCCAATAGAATTCGAAAATGGCAAAACGCCTATATGCCTACATAATTGTAGCTCCAGTTATGGTGGGTGAAAAGCGTGTACATAGAATTATTCAGGGAGTACATCATACGAGAGGATATTAACGCGACGGATTCTCCGGTACGCGATCTGGACCGCATACCGGGCTTTATAACTGGAATGGGACCAGGTGTGTTAGGCGACCAGAGCTATGCTCAATATAGGTTTTATACGTTTATTTGGAGCATGTCTTGCAATACTTATTGTTATTACTTGTCATTATTACTTTGCAATCCCCCAAAATATACCACGGTATCGAGAAAAATAACCTATCAATTCAGATTGACTCACAGAAAAAATCCATCGAGGAACTAGTTAAAAACGCTATTGTAAGGATCGGATTTATCTTGCTCACCACTGAGTATGCCAGAGGTTGTAGCCAGAGGCCTGAGTAGGCCAGGGAGTGTGCGAGGATTTTCAATTTCAACTTCTCAAACTGTGTTCGAGTAAAATTATTTGCACTGCTTTAATTTCTGAATTGCGCGTTATTAGTGAATGAATATTAAAATGCAGCATCGAGTTTCGAGGAAATATATGTGACCGTAGCATTTCACTAACAGTAGGAATGCTGAAGGATGCTACTACCTCAAAACTCCCACAAAATATGCCTCAATATGAAACCAGCATGGCACAAATTTGAGTTTTTTTACTAGGTCGGCGCTTGGAACATTTTGATTTGAAAATTTTTTACCACGTAAATTAATTGAAGTGCCTTCTTTTGTACATTTTGTCTTCTCTGTCGGAATAACACTTGTGCGTGCTTCAATTTAAATAATATTTATTTAAGCAAAACCTTATAAATAGTCGTTATGTACAGAAATTGTGGGAACGATGCACTCTACTTTCGTCTACAGCACTGGGTTCCGCCGTTGCAGGGTGCGTATCCGGGCTGACATTGACAAGTTGACTGCGGCACGTTCGTTGAAAATGCGCTCTGTATACACTCCATAACGGTGCTCATGCATGTTTTCTCGCACGACTTGTGACACGCCGGTTGGCACTGGTTATAAGTCTGGCCAGCCTGCACGCACTGTTGTTCACAAGATTGTTCGCATTGCATACAGTTGTATGTTTGAGACACTTTCATGCTCACCTGAAAGAAAAACAAAACCTTTGGTTTCTTCATGTTTGTGGTAACATGTTGGAGTCTGCATACAAAAAAATGGCGATATGCTTTCTGTGTGATATCCGAATTAGTGTAACTTCTGAACACATTAACCTACCTTAATAACCTGAGGAGTTGGGGTTGTTGTTGTGGTCGTGGGATCACATTGGGCTTGACAGTTCACTTGGCACGGAATGCATTGCTTGGGCTGCTGCTCACAAACTGGAGTGCATTGTTGGAGACATTTTGGCACGCACGCATAGATTGCAGTAGCGGTGGTTGTTGTTACGGGCTCGCAACACGTTGCCTGGCATGCGTTGCATTGGCTGGGCTGCTGGAGGCAGACACTGAAGCAAGCCTGAAAAGAGATGCATATTTATGATTTCTAGCGGTGTAAAAGGTTCAATCAGTTTCTTCTGTTTAAAGCGGCACGCATCGAGTTAGTTGAATTAGCATAACAAACCTTCATGCATGTTGGAGCACACTGTGGGGCAGGAGTAGTCGTTGTGGTGGTAACTGTCGGCTGACAAAGAGCAACCTGACAAGTATTGTGACAGGCATCACACTGATTGGGCTGCTGAACACAAACAGGAGCGCATTGCTGAGCGCAGTTGCAGCCAGAAGTATCGGTGTTTAGTGTTGGGAATGATGGGAATGACGAAACTGCAGCCTAAAATGATGCTGGATTACGACGCATTCTCTTTATTTCTTTTTTTGTGGCGCTTTATAAATTGTCCATAATGCATTTCCTAGTTGCTTCGGTCTGTACGAGCATTTGATAAACATTAACTTTTTAATCAATCCACCTTGTAAGATCGCTGTGCAGTGTGCTTGGTCTATTCAATAAACACTTACCAACTGATTTGCTTACTTGGCTTTGTTCGTGATGGAAAGTTTCATTCTCTTATACAGACGTTTAAAGTGGAAAAATAAGAGACATAAACAGACCATCGTTTGATCGCAGACCGGGGCGCACGTCTGACGACACTGAGGCTCGCACTGAGCATAGGTGAGCACGGTAAGACACGAGGAGGCACAGGACGATTGACAAGTCGAGCAGGACTGCGTGGGCGCCTGCAAGGAGGAGAGGCTCGATGATGGTACGGCAGTGAGATAGTGAGGCTGCCAGATCACCTCGACCGGAAACAACTGAAAGGAGCACGGCACACTCATCCATTTCTCACAACTCTACTTGCAGAACAACGGAAGGGTTAACAAACAATCAAAAGGATTTTTCAACATGCGACATTGTTAGTCTTTGTGAACCTGCGCAATGTGTTTCGTGAATTGCGGTTGCAAATGAAAAAAATAGGGTCGAAAAATCCAATTTTTCATTTGAAACCAAATTTCATAAACTATAGACTGGGACGGTCTTTGATGACCTCTGTGCATTTGTACTTACAGGTGATGAGTGTCAGCCTGTGCTTGACTGGTATGCTACTGTGTTAACCGGGTTAGCGTCCTGGTAGGTGACTAATAACCTGTTGGACAAAACAAATCAAACATCTTACGGGAGTAACGGTCACTGGCTGACACATGCACGGCGCCGGAGTGGTAGCAATCGATTGCACCTGAGAGATGAATAAATGCGATTATAAATTTGTTTAGCCGACAGAGTTTGCATATATTTTTGCAACACTTACCGGGGCACATTGACAAGACGGCGATTGAACTGTTGGCTGACAGGAGCAGGGATTTGTGGGAGTGGTCACGGCAGTACATCCACACGACGCTGCGGCGGGTTGACGTCGAACGCGCGTCTTAACAAGATCAACTTCAAAAAAAGCGAATAGACAATGATATAAGATTTCAAACCTCCTCTCTAAGTTCATTCACAAATAGAATTGGAAAGCCAAGCATGCTTTAGAAAACTGACCGCATCGTTGAGTGAGAAAGAGGCAAGTAGAAATGCTGCGATTATCATGGCCGATTTAATCATCATTGTGCCCGCTTCGGTGTGCTAATATACAATACAATTGCGTAGCGCCAATGCCGGTGCTCCATCTCGGACACACTGGGCTTATATATGGGGGGTGTCGGAAGGCGACACGCGAGAGGCGGAGCGGTAGCGTTTTGAGGGTCGAAACGCGGACACGCACGCGTACGTGTTAAAGACGGCGCTTCATCAAAAGAAAAGGGTCCGACAGGCAAATTGTCAAACAATGCGCAAGTACTTGAAAGATGATTGGATTGGCTGTGGCAAGGAGAAACAAGTGTCCATTCTCTGGCATACCTTTCTTGCCATGCCAGCCTGTACTAGGAATAATGTGCGGAACATTAAACGTGTTGTTTATGAATGGTTAATATAACAATAAGATGATATTATTATTTTTAGTCATTAAACAACATCATAGGGGGCCGGGTGGTCCAGAGGCAGCGCGTTCGACTCTAACGCAATCGACCCGAGTTCGATTCCGGCCGGTGACAACTTTGAACCACCACCCGGCGAGGGAATCATGGGCGATCCCTCCTGGCCCTAGCCCGAAGACGACGGGCAATTTGTCGTCATCTGGAACTCGTCGCTTACTGCTCAGGACCTCTGCGGAACCTGTCATAAGCAAACCTTGAAATTGAACGTTGAATCCCCTTGAATAAAGGTGCACTCTCTTGTGGCGTAAAATTTATTTATTTTATTTATCATATCATGAGAAAAAAAAGATAAAATGCCTCCCATGGTCCAGACTAAAAATATCGAATTTGTAACATATGGGGTATTGCTCATTGTTCATTGAGTCTTGGCAGAATATGCTACCATTCAAACTCCCATATTTTTCTACGGTTAACTAACACAAGATGTTTAATGCTCCATTTTTTCCGTGCTGATTGCTTGTTGTCCAGTTTGGTACTGTATGTTAATGTCGAGTGTTGTATTCTTTCCGAGTTCCCTATCTTTGCCGAAAGAGCGGATTACGACACATTTTCGTGTGTTGAGAAAACAGGAAACAAGTGAGTGGGGACTCTTCACAGCTTCGAAAAAAACCAATGGAACCACGAATATTGCACAATGTAGATCGCCTTCGTGTGTGGCCAGATATGTGCGAAATTTCAAATAACAAGTGCTTTATCATAACTATTATGCTAGAGCCCAGGACCTTTCGAAAAGTTGACAACAAAATAGTGAGCCTCATGGACATTATTTCATGAGAAGGCGGTGTGCAATAAGAAACCCGAATATTTACAAAACGTGTGTGTAAAGAAAGAAATGTATTAAAGGTTCAATAAATATTTGCTTCGTAATACATTGGATGTTTAAAGGGACGCGGTCACCATTTTGGCCCTTATGTATACTTTGTGTTTTTATGATCTTCATAATTTATAACACATAGTGTTGGGAAAATGTTTTGCAAGGAATGCGGCAACAGCGAGTAAAATGATGACGAAAAATGTTGTCCTCGAACCAATAAGCACCGTGTCCCTAGTAATTGTCCAGAATATGGCCGTGCCGATAATAACTCGACGAACGTTATTCCACTAATTAATCGGTCGAATACCTCGCGGGCCTTATAACATTTGGTTTTCTATGGCTAACTGTGGACCTTGGATCGGATGCAACTTTTTTAATCAATGAATTTCTCGCTGAAAACAACGTTTTTCGTTGGATTTTTTTAACATAGAAAACCAAGGTAAAGTAAAGTAAAACATAAAAGTCAAAACGGTGACCGCTTCCCTTTAACAATTGTTAATGAGTTTCACACAGTAAACCCCGTTATACATACTTGTAGGGATGTAGCATGCATTTTCTCTTAATTTGCGTGTACCGTTTATTTATTAAGATCAACACCATTGGGAACAAGGGAGACAGCAGACGTGTCTCGCCTTTACTGAGTTTTTTAGAAGCCCTTGTTTGTAGTTCCAAAATCAGCATGATATGTTCTATTGCTGAGAAAGCACAAAATAGTTCGAATAAAAGATCTTTGCTCATTGATTATGCACAGAAACACGTGCGTTTCAATGTTTACACATAACATCGGAAACATCATAAGTGATCAAATAGGCCCAGTTGCGTGATAAATAAAACAATGCACGGCTATTCTTCACATGTTTCATGATCACTTTATAAAAAAACAATTGTAAGAAAAAAAAGTAATTTATATGGAAAACTGTTTTTTTTTTATTCTACTAATTACATGTTTATCCTATGATTTTTCGCCAATGAAGATGGCCTATTGCGTAGCATAGACATGGGAACATGATCACAGATCGCTCTTCTACGTTCTATGGTTAAAACCCAGCGTTTTTCCCGTTGGGTTATCATGTAAGAAGTGCGGAAACGTGTCTGGCCGACAACGCAGATTAGAGCGAAAGTGTGGCTCATCACTGGTGCTAGCGTGTGAAGAAGTTGTGACTAAGAACACCGACAGACAAGGGAATCTCTAGTTCAGTAGTTTCATGATCAATAATTATCAGTGTGCCGATGGCTAGGTGAATTTTAGGCCGTTTGGGTGTACACAGACAAGCTCTTGCCTGTAATCAAAAACATAATATTCTGTTAAGCAATATTTACAGTATACAGTTCAGAATTTGTTTAATTTGATAAGTTCACTAAGATTTACACCTTTTTCAATAATTTCTATTGATACTATGGCCGAAAATCTTCACAGTTACAAAAAATTACCTTTGCTCCCTGAGGTAGGAGAGTTCATCGCTCAAAAAGCTAAGCTACCTCGAATTTATAAGACAACTAACCTAGTTATCACTGTCGCCGTGGATAATTAGTAAATAGCGTAGCACAGAAGGAGATGCTTAAAGAAACAGGGCCCTTTTTTCACCCTCAGTCAGTCTTTCACAACAACCTCTACACCACTAACCCTGTCACGCTATTTCCGACTTAGATAGGCTGCGGTACCCCAGTTGATTTATAAATTCGAGATTCCTTATGGTTAGCTTTTTGAACATGCTCTCTTGCCTCGGGGAACGTAGGTAATTTAATGTAATTTTCGCATTGCGACTGTTTTCGGCCATTCTACCAATAGAAAATATTCAAAATGGTGCAAATCCTATTAAACCTATCACTTTACTGTCTTTAAATGAGACATGGAGTTCTTGAGAACCACAATAAAGGCTTATTTATGACGCGTACACCAGCTGATTTGGCGGTAGTACGATGTTACTTGTCCACGTGGTCTCAATTTGTCTGCGGTGATCATCTGCATTAAATTGGAGGAGTAGACGTCGTCCACCAATCGAGTATATCTGCATCTCCTGTTTTCGAGTTGTTTCTGACACTGCTCCGCAGAAAATTCTGCAAAGACGCGATCAATAGTATTCCGAATTAGAATGATGCTCATTTATGCTACATGTCACACAACTTTACTTTATCTGAATAAAAATGTGTGTGTGTGTGTGTGTGTGTGTGTGTGTGTGTGTGTGTGTGTGTGTGTGTGTGTGTGTGTGTGTGCGTGCGTGTGTGTGTGTGTGTGTGTGTGTGTGTGTGTGTGCGTGTGTGTGTGTGTGTGTGTGTGTGTGTGTGTGTGTGTGTGTGTGTGTGTGTGTGTGTGTGTGTGTGTGTGTGTGTGTGTGTGTGTGTGTGTGTGTGTGTGTGTGTGTGTGTGTGTGTGTGTGTGTGTGTGTGTGTGTGTGTGTGTGTGTGTGTGTGTGTGTGTGTGTGTGTGTGTGTGTGATAAGGCTAGCCACATTATGGCTATGGTCTACGCGTTTTATTTTGCGACCTGCGTCCTATCGAATCGACCTTTGTATTGTATCGCCTGATGGATATTGTAACAATTCCATTTCGAGGAGCGGAGAGAGCATGCGAGACTATGCGCGTGTCAGACCATGTGTGTACATGTGATCCCATGTGAGAGTGAAATAGCATGAAGCCATATAAGAGCACGTTAGACCATTTGAGAAAGAGATGTATAAATAAGTGGATACCTGCGCAACAGCATCTTCATTGTTGAATGCCATTTATAGCATAATCGTATTCCAACGAGCATTGTGCACGTAGCGCCCCTGAAATTTAAATTGGAGTTATTCTGGAACATTTCATTTGTGGTCACCCGGTAATTCACTACAACAAACGCTAAACCAAGGAGAAACTCTCCGGAAGCATAGCAAAACGCACGTCGATACCAGACATTGCGAAATGATGCCGATTATGATTTCCTGGTATTGCGTTATTCTGTAAAAACGTCGCGTCCAGTAGGGGCTCAAAAATATTATCGCAACAAAAAGAACAGCAACGGCAGCGGTCGATGTTACTCCAACAATAACCTAAATATTGCATTTGAATAAAGAAACCATCAGGTATGTTCCAAAACAAGTAGACAGACTCAAATATACATTTTTGGTTGGACAACAGACTGCTTAGCAAATAGCATCCACTTAATTGAATAAGTTGTAGAACTTGCAGTAAAATGAAGATCTCAATCATAACCAAGCAAGAGCAAACTAACAAAATAAGTCTCACTCTAATCGATTCTTTTAACTCGAGCATTTGATATCGGCTGCCCAAATTATAGGTGCTAATGTCGGTTACATAGCGGTGGGAAATTTTGTAATGGCGAAACATAACAAAGGTGAATGTCTGCAAAATCAGAACACAATAAGTATAATAACTGCTGAACTACATTGAAGTTGCGCTAGTCTCCCACAGTGGGCAGCGTGTGAGCTAGCGATTAATACACATGATATTCTGTGTCGTAAAAAAGTCGTAAAAAAGTAGTATGCATATGCATTAGGTTGTTTACGTATTTTAGTATAGTTCAAATGAATAAACAACCTGAAATCCAATAACGGCAAAAGCAGCAACGACAATTACGGCAGTAGGCAGTGTCATGATTTCTGAAGTGTTATTTTTGAACGAAACAGTGAAGACACTTTTACAAACACTACTCTCGTGTGGTTCCAACCCGTTATTATGATTTGATTATTTACATTAAATATAGACGTAGCTATACTGATGAAATTCATTCTTGGTATGGTGAAGCGAAGTAAATGTCACTTTTTATATTGCTAACTTAGGAGGATTATTTGTATGTACCAGTTACTGTCATCATTGTGAGAATAATAGACGCAAAAATATTTGACGATATTAAGATATAGCCGATAACTGAGGAGCAGTCCTCGTAATTCTCCAAAAAGAAGCAGGCAAGAAACCTTGAATGTGAAGAATTTTAAATGGGCACTTAAAAAATTTCACGCAGACAGCCTTAGCCAGTTTGTCTTTTCTTTCACTATAACTAATTTCATGCAGATAGCATTAGCCCATCTGACTTTTCGTTCACTGTAACTTTTCAGTGCTGCTTTTTTTCTATTTTTGTTCAATAAAACCCTTCTTAAGTGCTTATTGGAATTATATTCATTAAGGAAACCATTCATGATTGCTTATTTGTTCCATTGAGGGCTCACGTCTCGATTTAAAGATGCGGATACAAACTCCAATTTCAAATGTTTCAATTGCCTGCAATTACAACCTTGCCGCCAATTGCACACTTGAAATTGATCTTTGATCCGCGCGGGAAAAGTTGAGGTAAGGCACCAAATTTGCCTACCCATTCAGTTTTGTTTCGAGAGCTCACGTCGAGCGGTCGGATAGGAAGTCCGGGGATTGGTCCCAAACAAGCCGCGGATGGCTTGGCGACTTCACTTCAACTGTCCACGCTCATTTTCCGCCATATGGTTTGGCGAAGAGTCTCCGTTCAGAGACTATTTCTCCACGTTTCGATACGTGTTGAGAAGCTGAGGCGGGCGGATGCCCACTAAATAGCCTCATAAGTGCGGTGTCAGGACCCACTTACACAGCGATATGCTGTTGACTGGCTGAATTGGACACGGTTTGTTTGTGTGCAGCTCGGAGCTGCAAGAGGTTCGACCCCTCACATCCACAAACTTTTTGCAACCGTTGTTGACCTTTATGCGTCCACCAGGAGGTGCCTGCTGGTCCCAATTCATCGCATTTTGGAATGTTGTAATCCCGATTTGGTAATGTGTTAATTAATTTTGGTAAGAATTAGTTAATACAGTACCACCTAAAATTCGGGATTAGAACAATCCATCAGCGCTATGAACCTGAGTTTGGTAATATGCAGATCAACGTGGTAGGTATTGATTGGCATATTAACAATCTCGAGTTGCGCTGCTATATGCGAAATACCTCTCTATGCAAAGAGGCGTAAATAAGCCACCCCAGGTAGATCATTCTCCTGTTGACACCCGAATGTAAAACTTGCCACCGCGGATGAGCCGCATTTTTTCCACTTCTCTAATGGAGGCTAGAATGTCTAATTAGAAGTGTTGTATAATTTGCCACAACGCCCATACGGTGCCGCTGCACTGAAGACTGCAGGGTCTATTTGGGTAACTTATGTGCGTCTAGCACAAGGGCAGCGAGTTTGCATGGGACAGATAGGCCGGTGGCCCCGTGGTTCAGCCGGTAGCAGTTAGGCCGGTAAGGAGCGATCTTGTTACATGTGGCCCGAAGTAAGTAAAACATGAGGTTTGCTCCGGTGGTAAGGTGGCCCAGCTTGTGAGTACAACACTGTTGTCATGGGCCACGTTGGGGAAGCGTTGAGGAAACCTCCCCCCCCTCGCATCCACGAGTGGCCTACGCAGAATATGCTCCCTTATGATACAGGCCAGCGCGAGTGCGCGGTAGAAAATAACGGATTGCAGGCATTCACGCTGCACACAACATTGCAAACAAAACGATAGCTTCGAGTATGACGCAATTCCTCGTACTAGGACTAGGGAAGCTTACCCATTTGCAAAAGGGGTGTACGTATGCTTTTTCTCTAAGCTGGTCAACAAACGCTTCATAATCAAGCGGACCCACTCGCACTGATTCATATGGATATGAGTGAAGCGCCGAGGTTTGAAAAGGGTACCCCTGCTTACATCCTGCTCTGTTTCGACTGGTAAGAGCAGGTTCCCAGCCACACGCAGACGCAGGCCATGTTATTAGCGCCCTTGCCCTTGCCGCATACGCAATAGTGCCCTTACTGAACGTTTTAGCGTTGTTTAGTTGATAACTAAAGTAACCGGGTTTCGACGAAAGAATTGCACACGAATATGAGTCGTTATTGGCAGTAGTGAGAAGGTCTATAGAACAAAGCCGTCCGTTACGCTTTTTTCAATCAAAGTTCAAGGCCCTGCTCTTCAATTTTATGAAAGCGTTATTTGCCTGTATGAGCCAGGCCGGGGCCGTCATATACGCCATATAAGTCTTATGCATGCATCGGTTTCATATAACTCCGTGTTTCAGCTATAACTCTGGAACAGTCAAGCCCCAGTCCCTCAGTAGGACAATACATAAAACCTTGGAAACCTCTAGTTTTCTGAAAAAGAGGGAGGGGGTGATTTATGCTTGTGCATATGTCTGTACGTGGAACTCCTCAGGTATTGATGACTTGTTGAGAAGGCCAGAATCACATTAAATGTATGTCGATTCTCTCTTAGTAAGCAAGCAATGCACAGCTTGGCTTATCGGTACAATCAGTTTGTTGGAGTAACACATGTCCGTTGTAGAGAAATCCATGAAATCCAACAGTTTATGAAGCAAGCAATGCCTAACCCTTGCGCTAAAGGAACCGTCGTAAACCTAGTACATGATCTCTAATGGTTTACAAACCCTTTTACCTGAACAGTGTTGTCACTTAAACGTTTTGGCTAATGTTAAGACCAAACATTGACCGCGTTGGCCTTGTGTATAGCTGCTACTTCCGTACATGTTCACTTCATGCAACTCATGGCAGAGTGGCGTTGAAATACAACGTTATTTGAATCTCCAACTATTTCGAGTGTTACGTGCCGCCGCTTGTTCCGCTCTTCGACTCTCTTTTTTGTAAGACAGCGGCAGATAAAGAGCGTGCACAGGAGTCTTTAGACTAACAGTTGAATCACGAGGTTCATCGAATTTGCGATAATACCCTATACAGTACAATCTTCAACCGGCAATTTGAAATCAAATCAGTTCAGAGTTACGAATCCGCTAGATGTGCCAGTTTGCTAGACTCTCTAGAGGAATGCTAGTTAGTACCGGAGTGAACGTTGAAGCGGTGTTGCATGAGCATGGAAGTGGCCCAGACTTGTGCAGAAGGTCAGACGAGGCCTAGGCAACCGATTCATGTCATGGACTCGAATCATGCCACATCACTGCGCATTTTAAAGCAATGTCATATATTTTGCCGCAATATTCGGTCACTTTTCACTGCAAGGCTGTAAGAAAGAATGAAAATATGAAAGGCTTAAGCTTTCTGGTTGTGATGTGCCTTTTTGGTCGTAAACAAAATTCACACCCTCTTGCTTATCACATTGAGCAAGCAATATTCCAGGGCCTCCGCCTCAAGAATATAAAAAACTATTGTAAAACCCCAGTGCGCAGCTCCCTCTACGAGCCTACCCTTCTCTGACGCGGTTACATTGTTACTGTTATCAATACATCATGAGTGAAGGCCTATGCCAAGATGCAACACTTGGTCCGTGTGCGAGTAGCTAACGCACAGCGTTACTGCCCTTACGCAGGTAGCCAAAACACTCGTTTTCGCGGAAATCTAAATCATAGTATAACTACCGAACGCCAGGCATCGCCGCGAGCAGAATTAGGTATAACGCCAAGCGCCAGTCAGCGCCGCGCGCAGAACTATATAGAACGCAGGCGCCAGTACTTCCGTCAGATTGGAGTATTGTTGCACTTTGCGGATTGGAGTATTGTTGCACTTCGCATTAGTGTAGAGTTGTAGATACTCTCGCATTGAGAATCGTGTTCCTATTTTTCGACATATGCGTCGCACTTTCGAAAAAAAGGGAAATGCGATACAGCTAATCCTCCACTGGAAAAGACCGCGCCAAGTATCATGGAACGTTGTCGCGCGCACACGTGGTCAACTGAAACAGTCCTTAGAGGATGCCTACGTAGTGGAAAACAGAAATGCGCATTATTAACCATAAGCAGTCATTCAGTGCGACTGTGATGCATTTCCCTCAAGTACACAAATATATATAAACATTGTCCCTAAGTTTTACTCGGTCGGGTATTTCCTCAAGATTTCATGTTGAAACTACGCGAATGGAATGCAGAATTCATGTTCGATCTATGCAAGAGAGGTTGCGGTCCAGCATAGTTATAGTTATATCATTAGTTAACCTAAGGTTAACCTTAGGCAGTCAGTCAGTCAATCTGCGTAAATCATTGCGCAAACCATCTATTTCTATATGGATGAACATCCTTCGCCATATGTACAATACTTTACATGTGTTTAGTTAGTACCCAAAAACTACACGCTGCACAAGCTGTGCGAGGTCAGGAGGCGATGCCTCTTTACTAAATCAGTGAATTAGGTCTTACTGTGCAAGACGAGCGGAGAACCAAGGGCGTGTCATTGCTCATCTGGATGCGAATTGCCCATAGCAACATAGTATAGTAACAGTTGAAGCATTCTATTGCAGAATACAGTTACTTTTATAGACTAACATTAACGCACAAGTCAAAGACGTAGCCGTACAAAGTAATGGGCAGGTGTATGTGTGAGAATCCAAGTCATTCCATTACCACCATTATGCCTCCTCAAAACAATGCCCCAATGTTGTACTACAGCTAATTCGCATAATGCTCGTTTCACATTCACTATTCACACCGATTGGCGTTCCTTAGCAGTCCTAGGTTATAAGGATGTGTCCCCGTTCTACTTAATGCCGAGAGTACGGGAGAATTACTACTCCGTTTTTGGTCGATAGAAGAGAAAGCACGGCGCTTTCTTACCGTCGTCGAACCTATCCTTGCCAGGACTCTGTTGTGCCTCTGTCCGTTAGGAAGCTACGTGTCCTAATGAAAACACCTTTACGTACAGACACGTGCCCATAGTTGCTTAACAAAATCTAGTATCTAGTTGATATCGTGTTCTAAAGACTAGAACAAGAAATAAAGCAACCGAGGCACTTCGTTTATATCGTGTGATATTGCCAACACGTACACCGTATGTTTGGATGGTGCGATAGTTGGCTTAGGTAGGGCTTGGGCAGTCTAACGCTGTTTAGACGGCCTATTTAGACATCTTTGCGAGTCTTTGGATACTCAAGCTAGCTTGAAACTATGCTCACCCTATCCCGGTTTTACATCTTTGAACTAGCAATCATGAATGGTTTCCTTAATGAATATAATAGTTTATTATACAAAATAATGGACTATTATTGAAGTATAATATTTATTATATTTAATTAAGAAAACCATTCATGGGCCCGCCCGCCCGCGGGTGAGCAAAATATACACAGGTTAACTAGAGGTTCTTCTAGTTATTGCATCGAAGGAATGCTACGCTTTTTGAAATGGTTTCTATCTTTGCGTATGTACGACCCAAGACCCAAGGGTAACCCCTTACTTCGAGATGCCACTCCTTCACTCTCTCACAAAACTGAATGGGTAGGCACATTTGGTGCCTTACCTCAACTTTTCCCGCGCGGATCAAAGATCAATTTCAAGTGTGCAATTGGCGGCAAGGTTGTAATTGCAGGCAATTGAAACATTTGAAATTGGAGTTTGTATCCGCATCTTTAAATCGAGACGTGAGCCCTCAATGGAACAAATAAGCAATCATGAATGGTTTTCTTAATTAAATATAATAAATATTATACTTCAATAATAGTCCATTATTTTGTATAATAAACTATTAGATATTAAGGAATGCTCAAATCACCCCTCTTTTTTTGTTTTCATTGATAATAGCACAAATATCATTCGCAATGAAAATTAAATCAATCACAGAACAATACGACTCGCAGAAGAAGCTTCCTTTATTGGAAGCTAGTTGATCGGAAGCCAAAATCTAAACTCAAAAACAAATACCGTGCACATATCGCGCGGGCTAATGGCAATTAGCCAAGTTACAAACTACACTCGTCACGTCATTATTTTCCACGGTGAGTATCATTTAATTGGTATTAGTTTTTGAGTTTAGATTTTGGCTTCCGATCAACTAGCTTCCAATAAAGGAAGCTTCTTCTGGGAGGCGTATTGTTCTGTGATTGATTTAATTTTCATTTTGTATGATATTTGCGCTATTATCAATAAAAACAATAAAAAGAGAAGAGAACCTATCCCTTCAAACAGCACAAGACTTACCTTTCTAGTGCAATATCAAGGATAAGTCCTGCTACGGCAAAACACATATACGCCCTAGCTGCAGTTCCCAAGTAAGCTAGGGGGTGATGAGAAATGCAAGCTAAATTGTTGGAGAGTTGGATTATCTATGTAAAATTTTCCATTTATGAAAAAGCATTTGCACTCTTTCGAGACGGTAGTGTACAACACATAATTAACTTCTTCAAGGAACGTTTTTTTTAATACCAATTTTTCTTTCTGGTGGGTAGTACAGATCTCTTTATTATGAGTTAGCTAAATGGAACTCAGAGAAATGGCCTATCAATGGTGGAACACAATCAAGCACGCTGTCAGTTACAAATTTTATGAAACAAGGGGTATTCAATTAAAGTATTAGCTTCGTTCTGTAACCGACCACTTTCAAAATCGCATATGAGTCCGAGTTCGAAAGCAATAAGCAGAATGCGACCACCAGTTCCTTGGATGTAAACAAACACGAGATAGCGGAAGAGATTTAGCAGGTTCTCGTGGAAGATATTCGCCTTATTGATTACTGCGAGCACTAAGGAGACGAGCACAATTGAGGATAAGCTGAGAATTAGATCAATACTTGAACATAGGGTGAGTGCCCAGGGCGGGTGGATTGAAGCGAGTATCTCCTTGTTCACCTTTATTAATGAGAGCATTGCACATCTAAATGAAACCAAACTTTGACAAATTATCACAAGCAAGTTTTAAAGAGAGATGGTATTTCATGCATCAGAAGGAGGATCAGAAAGACGATTAGGAACCCCGTGAACAATTGGGAACCCCGTGTAAGATAGATATGTGGTCCAATAAATTTTTCCCCCCAAAATATGCAGGTGAAAAGTGTGTTTCTTGAACTGCAATCAATCAAAAAGCGGTTTCCTTTTCTTTAGTAAATACGTACATAGTACACGTTAGGTTGGCCATAAATAATAGCTTATGGTGTTAATAATGAGCATTTATGGGTCTGATAATGTCAAAACGGCAATAACTGAAAATTCGGACAGTCTTAGAATTAGAAGTGATATATATATATTTTGTTAGGCGAATTAGTGTTGCCGAGGGAGGCCCATTTTGCAGGTTTTGCTCCCCTTTTCGGCAGCAATTACAGATCACTTTGAGTTTTTTTTTGCTCACAAATTTCCGAATAATTTCCGTTTTACCTAAAACATGAGACGATGCGCTTGTTTTATTTTAACTTTGGAAAGTTATTGGTGCAATTTCCTGGGGCCAATTGCGATGGAAAAAAAGGATATTTCGTGACGATCATCCTCTGGCATTTTCAAGCTATTTCTGTTTATTTCGTACAGTTCAAATAAATTTGCGTCACAAATGTTTTTTTACAAGCGAGCAAATTGAAGGTGAAAAAAATAACAGTTATTTAGTCTTAAAAGTACCAGTGCAGTACAACAGTAGAACAAACCTTTTGATGTTGTATTCCGATGTCTAGGTTTACTTCCCGTAAGCATGTGTCAGCATTTTTTTTTATTTCTGGGCGCGTCTTTTTCTGGTCATTAGTATTTGTAATGTGGCTTGTTGATGTTCTAGTGTGCGTAAAATTGTTCATCTAAGCATGAAAATGTTCTCCTTGCTGTCTGAGGTTCATACGCAACAATACAAAAGACCGTGCATACGTTTCGACTGTGCTCAAGTACCAAAAATGCCGAGCTTCGCAGACAGGGAAAATTGTCTAAAAGCAGAGCCTCTCAATCCAAAATCTGAGGGCTTGAAAGTCATGCGCCGGTTGTCTAACATTTTAGGAGCCGAGTTTATGTTCGTACGGGCATTATTCCATCCGTAGTCGATTTTTTCTCAAAATGTATTTTCAAAATGTTGCTGTTACACGAAGTACTCCATAATGCATGCGGTAGATCTAATTTTCGTCCGTGTTGAAGCTTCTTTCGGGAGCGCGATGGACATGATTTTCAGCTTCGTTTCGTTTTATTCGCGTTTTAATGTTCTACATAAATTGCTAAAACGTGCGCAGTTTGTCGAAGCAATAAAGAAAACCATCTGTCTGTTTTTGGCAATTGCAATTAAAAGTCATTACTTGTGGTTTGTAAAAAAATATACAAAACTTTATTAAGCTCTCAAAGGCTCATTTCCTGGTATTCTGTGCAATTGCGTGTCCCACATCTCGGTCAATTGAGAGAAATAGGCTTCGCCGGATGCGCCCATTGCTATTTCTCGCCCGTAGCGACTATGAAGCGAATTGCCGTTAGCTTTCTTGGAAATTGAGACTTTTCCACGTTTCGCCCTGCAGAAAAGACTGAAAATTTAAGAATAACTGTCTCGTTTCCTCCTGAAGTGAATATAAGTTTTGAGAGCAAAGTGACTAGACTATTATAGAAGTCGATAAACGACATTATCATAGGCCTAATTAAATATTTGTAAAATGTGACGACTCAGGAATCGCAACCTACATTTTGTACATTTGTAGAAAGTGTTCTCGTATTGGATAGAAACCAGCAGAAATCGACGCACAAGCAATTATCATGCCCCTGAAATGTTTATTATTGTTAAATAAAACAAAATCCTTCAATAATAACTTTATTTTAGTGCAATGTTTCATATTGTCGAGAAATCAGTTAGCTGACGGAGCTTCGCTTCGTTCCACGTTCCTTGGTTGATGATGTGCATCTTGATTGGAATAAAAAAAAACGCACGTCGAAGCAAGCCCTTCCACTGAGACTAAAAACAGAGCTCGATGTGGCATAAGCACGTCAATAATGAATGGTAGTAGATATAGCAATATAACAATTGCAGAAAACCCTCCGGTAACCGTTCCCAAAACGACCAGAAGCTAAATTTATTAGTGCACTACATATACATATAAGTAAAAACCACTCAGCCATGAGATAGCGTGCAAGGACGGTTCTGTGAAACACTGCTACAAAAATAGTAATAAACACGAGGAAATATCAATAAGTACTTGGAACCAAATGTGGTACTGAATCTAACCGAGTGTGTAGCTGAGTTTTTTGAAGTTGATGAAGGAGTAAATGCTGCTCCTACTCTTGAGCTTTTTTATTTAGATATATATGATATCCAGAGATCGAAAAAAATGGTCGCTGAACCCAAGTCCTCACCTTAAGTGTCGCTTCATTTTCCATTACTTGATACTTTGCTTGTAGTGAATAATTGGTAAATTCCCTGAGTCTTTTTTGCTGTTTCCGATTCCAGTGGATTGTTAAGCAGAACGGCTATAAAGAGAATGTCTACAATAACTTTCTCAAATGTGTCTTATTGTTTGAGCTACTTTATTACAGAAAATGGCTCACTTGAACAGCGAGAACTGCTTGCGCAACAACAACGGTTAAGAACAGTTTTATATCCATTATTCCTAACTAGACCGCGCAAGACTTATATTTTTGTGACGTCACAAATTCTGACGCATAAGGCATGTTGCCCGCCTAAGACAAATGCGCGTCTGACATCATCACTGAAGTTGACTTGCACCATTACTTTGTCGCTACGATGAAGTTTGCGCATATACTTATTTTTGACGTCATAGGTTCTGAAGCAGAAGACATTTTGTGCCAAGTCAAGTCAGCAGAAGACAAGTCAAATGCGCGTCTGACATCATCATTGAAGTTGATGTACATCATTACTTCATTTTATTACAGAAAATGACTCACCGGAAATGCGAGGACTGCTTGCGCAACAACAACGCTTAAGGACAGTTTTATATCCACTATTCCTGAAATAAAAGATTGTTTCCTATTTTTCAGCAGGAACTGCTAAATCCAAGCTATTTTCTCTTTTGAAACGTTTCTAAGACATACGGTACAGAGTCACGTAGCTCATAAAGAAAGATAACAATATAGTTTTGCCGCATAATGTTATTCCAATATACGGTACACTCTTCGTTTCGTAGGTTTGGTACAAAAGTGAAGCCAAGGCACTGAAAAGTTTTTTTGGATCTGAACCTAGTAGGTTTCTAGACAATTTATTCATGATAATTTATGAATTATCGTTTGGTACAAAACCATAGTTCATAAATTCTCCTGACATTGCTAGCAAATGTCCACGTAGCTCCTAAAAAATTTTTAGCCTACCGTTCAATTGTAATGTCTCCTAATCCACTTGACACGGTAAAAGCCATGTTCATACGGGCAAACGTGCCAGTTATCACAAGGAGCATACGATGTTCGCAAGAGATATCTAAAGCGAAAGACGAACTTATAACAACTAAAATGGTCGTGAACAAACCTTATAGTGGGCACAACTACAACTTGCAAACCCAATAAGTGACACATTAGTTGCACCTCAACATCACCTAACTGAAATTACTAACATCTATTGCCGACAATTAATTTTCTCACCTATAAATAAACCCAAATCGTAGAAGATGTTAACTGCTCTGCCCACAAAACCAATCGCACAAGTTATCACGTAATAAGCGACGAGCAGACGCAAATTAACATGGAATACTTGCTTATATGCCATCATGTGAGTAAATGCAAAGCATAGAAATAGACTATTGATTATAACGAGCAATTCGAGTGATATAATCACTTGTATTAAGCGCCCCGTTGCTGTATTCTCGTGTTCTTTGCTAGAGTAAACTAGAAGCATGAGGTTAGCTGGCAAGGAACAGTTATTTGATGTTGACATTCTGAAGATATATTATATTTCCAAAAAAAACGGAGAGAACAAATAGGCAAATACAGGTAAGTTGCAACTATGCAGATGCACACAAACGGATTTATTATCGTTTTCGACAAACAAGTTTTTACTTGTACCTTACAATACTTTACGTAATAAAGTCTACAAAAAGCACGTGATGGTCTTCGACCATATAGATTTTGCAGTTTTTTTTTAAAAGTTAGTCGTCTACTAACTCATGCATTGATGCAAACCATTCAAAACCTCAAAATTAATTTGCCTCTTAAAAACACTAAATGCGCAGTTGCGTGAAAAGATAAGGCGCGCATTTACATATCTAACCTATCTACAGTTCAGCATATAAACAAAACATGCAAAATGGAAAGAAGTTCCTGTGTTGTAAACACCACGTTATGTGCACGACCTCGAAGTATTTCTTCAAAAAGTAAGATATGTACTATTAGGGTACTCTCAAGGAAGGCGTCTGTTGAAAATGAATTCGACTGCCAATTTCTTATTCCTCGAACATCACCTCATATATTAGTCAGAAGCTTATTACTTTTCACCTGCAAGGTTCGTGAAGGTCTAATTGTCGAAGTTGCCCAGATCACAGGTGTAAACTTAAGACCATTGCGTCCAAAGCTTAAAACATTCTAAAAGTAAACAGATAAATGTCATAGAGGCATACAAGCGAACTGTAAGTGCATTTATAAATAATGATTTTGTTAAAAAAATAATATCTTATGTGTTTAAGAATGATGTGAGGTTCTCGACATTTGGCTATTGTTGTTTTCGCAAATACTTCGTAGAATGAAGTATACTTCAAAGTGTGCGGGTGACGAAACATGCGTGTACAGTGTTATATACTCCTACCGGTTGGCAGGCATTGTGTGTCCATAATTTTGATCAGCCTGCCACTTCGTATCAGTTCAACTTTGACAATTTAGGAAAAGTTGCTTGGTAGCCTTTCACAGCTGGTATACAACTAGTTTAATGTTACATGCAATCGAAGAGGCTTTTTCAAAATAATTTTCTATGCATATTGTCAGACATTTTTTCCAGTAATTACAGCTATGTTTAGCCCATATTTTTCATCTTGATTAATTTTAAGCGTACAGTTTTGACCTCTCAAATAGTGTTATTACAGTGGTTGCACCTAAACAAATGCTTCTATGTAGGTGTGTATTTGTCGTGACACATTGACCACACATCAATTTGTTAATTAAGCTAAATATTCAAACCCCTAGCAATTCGAATCCATATTCCCTTTCTTTTTTGAATGAAACTACATAGGAAATTTCGTGTACTTCTTATCAGCGTTTGTGATTTTTAAAGGACAGCTTCTCAAAGAAACATTCGCTGATACTTTTTTTGTCTCCTGATTAAAACACTAACCATCTTTGTGGTCAAAGTTCTCACGTTCTATCTATTTCTACCTTTGACGCCCAGCTCTCTCATTGCGCTACACTGTCATATAATCACCAGCATCATAGGTGCACTCACCTGATTTCTGTTGATATGCGAACAAGAAAGGGTATGCAAATTTTTAGAAAAGACGAATTGCGAACTCCACATTACATATCAATTTATATAGTGCAGTCGAGAAATTAACATCCATTTCAACCAAAATATGTGTTGATGGCTCCCATTATTTAGTCAAAATCTCCACGTTTAGAACGTGTGCACGTTGTGAAGCTAGCCACATTTGCTGTTTATACGTCTAGCTACCACTGCTCCCTCATCCCTTACGCTCGCTCACACGGCGGTTAAGCTGCCGCTAGCCAATGTATGGATCAATATGTAACACTGCACCAGGGCCTAACTATTTTGAATGCGCGATTGTGGCAGCTGATGTGCTCTTTTAGATACCAAGTTTATCTTCGAACCCATCAACAATCTGATTTCTCTGTTTCGAGTTTGTCTATTTTGAATATCCACCATAATACTTACCATCGTGGAAAAATTTCTTATAACGACTCATGAGGAAAACGACCGTTCCTGAAAATCAAGAAGAAAGTTAATACCAAGGAAAGTTTATGAACTTTCCAATGTCCATTTTGAGCTGTTGCACTGTGTGACACTTTCCGTCCTCATTCTTCCTTCTACTTTATTATTGTATCCTTTCGATGCAACTGCTGAGTGCTTACAACAGCTGCCCCGAAGCCGCCGCATAATGTATTACACGGGTTTGTATCGACTCGAGTTCCTCCTGTTCCTCCTCCGACTTACTGGCGATGACATTCTACAACTAATATATGACTGAAAAAGTAGTGCGATCATATTCTAAACATATTTGCCATTTCAAAGTGTCGCCTTCATTTATAAACAATATCTCTGGCATAGTCAACAATTTATTTGGAATAATTTTAGTTCGCAAGAATACGGTTGTTGCTGTGTATAGTGTGTATATCCGAAGACATAAAAATCACAGTACAAAAATTTTGGCATTTTTGACATTTATTACAATGTTAATGGGAAACGGTTGCATTGTCTCACAGTTGATAAGCTGTGATATGTCCATCAATTTGACAATCATAAAGCTACCTATACATGTATTCCTGAAAAGTTTCATTTTTCTATTGTGAGAGTATCGGACGTATATCCCCTGTTTTGCATACTTAACTTGTGCTACAAATTCGTTACCATTTATTTTGTTTTAAAGGCTTGGGAACCAAACAGTTCACTAAAAAGTCAAGAATAATAAGTCCGCCAAAGGTTGCATGCCCGTGCCAAAGTACTTCAGAAAGGAAACGTTTGCGGCACCTTCTTAACTCTGTGGCAAGCTAAGTTTATGTTTGTGATAAGAGAGTTCAACTGTTTTGCAAGTAAAAAAAGACGTTTACAACGTGTGTAGGTGCCGTTATCTATGATTTGGGTTGAGATTTTTTGTGAAAACCGGCACTAATTTTCATGCTGAATGAGGCTAAACACTAAGATTTCTCTGTTTGATGTGCTAGAACGCTTATGAAACTGCCATTTGGAAACCGTCAATTTCTGTTCGTTCTATCTTTTGCAAAACGTCTGTTCGCAATTCATGTGCATGTTTCTTCCAGACTGCGCGACAATTCTCATTAATTAAGCCCAGCTTCTTTTCCAACATTTGCGTCGTATGTTTTGTCGTTTTCCACATTTTCAATGGTTGTTTCACCTTTATCTCAATGGCTTATTTGAATCTGTATGCAATTGAACTCTTTCTAGTGTGAAAGCAATGAACTGTTAGCCAACTTCATTTGTTTCTATTTGAACTAAATACACCACCCACCTGCAATGTTTGGAAAAATATTTCCCCGATTTTTCGAAGAAAGTTGCATGTATTTAACAGCTTGAATCAGGATGCTAAGAAACAAAGTCACGAGTGTATTACTCATTGGATAGCACATTTGTACATACGTGTAATCAAAACAACTGATACCAAAATTGTTTACATAAAAAAGCTCTCTAGCGGATCCGTTTTTTTTGTTCAGTTTTCACTGCCAAACTATATCAAGTGTTTTATAAACAAATCCTTAAGTGTAAAAATACTTCTTTCCGGCGAACTATAGTTACGTAATCCATACCACCATAAAAAGCACAAAAGATTTAGCTTTATTTTTTGCCTTGTTATTCCAGTCGCACTTCTTCACTGCAGAAGCAACAGCCCTAACGGCGTTTATGCCGATCTCGTGTTTAAAATCAAAATGTAATTTTGTTAATTTTGTTCACCAGGAACATTGCCGATTATGTATGTGCCACATGTACCCAATTGTGTGTTTTTACATGTATTTCATGGAAATATCGAAACTCTCATAAAGGACTTTCTCCGTGCATTGTGCTTTTGGAGGATAAAAAAATGCAAAAAAAAAATCAATCGAATTTTCGTGCGACCAAATACAAACCTTCATTATCGATTGATTATACTTTGTAAATATTAGCATTTTTATTGGTATACTTCACAGCTCAAGGCACAATAAAATCTTCATAGGACATTAATTGTATTTACTGCGCTTTACTTCACCAGGCATGTGAGAAATTGCTGTGAAATTTTTCAGATATGAAAAATCCGTTATTTCTGAAACCACTGTTATTCGCACCACCCAGGCACTGCGAATGTTCGCAACATTTCCAATCTGGGGGTTTATTCGGCTTATTCTCCTAAACGCCTTTATCAATTCATGATTTCCCGAACGTACTTACGGTATTAACTTCTTAAGAAGGTCTAATCCCATAGGCGTGTGTGCGATAACCAAATAAGCATGCTAGTCGCCGCGCACTAAGTTATGTGTTGAATGAGTATTGCAGTACGAACGATTTCACATCAATTGGCTAAGAAATCCCCCAGATCGTCATATTGTCATATTGTCGTCATATTGTCAACGCAAGTACAAGACTTATTAAGTCACAAAAAAAAAAGGCGAAAAACTGAGCTAGCCTGCTTTTTTCTAACAATCACGGGCCCGTTATCAGAAAAGAATCATTGGTTATTTTAGTAGAGACCCCCGTAAAGACTGTTTTATCGAGCTTTATTTGGCGCTGACGTTGATAGATTTTGAGATAGAATGATGGTCTAATGATGCTCGAAATAACGCGTCGATGCTAGAAATGTGGCTTTTTCTACTACTTTTTTAGTTATTTTCTATTTACTGTACATTCTCAGCATCACATCAATGTTGCTATCTCATTTAAATATACATTTTGCCGTTTTTTCTATGAGTAATTTCACTGTGAACATGGTCCTTCAATCTTACTTTCAGATGGGTGAAGAGAAACATAATGGTACAACATTAAATAACAATAAAGAAGAAGTAATTGAGGAACAATTGGAAAATGTGGGATACGTCAAACCTTTGGATGGTCGGTGTCATTTTTTAAATTCAGCTTCATGAACGCGACGTATATTTAAATCCGGCTTGCTAAATCGCAAGTTCTCCATTTCTTGTCCCGAATAGTGAACAAAATCTTGTCATTCTCTTTTACAAGTGAAAACGTTCTAAAAGTTTTTTTAATCGTATTTGTCATAGAAATACTGTTTCAGGTGGCTATGGCTGGGTCGTCGTATTTGCTTCATTTATTGCCAATTTGATTGTTGATGGTAAGATTTGTGTTGTACCGTCAGCCTTTCTTATTCACTATTATATGCATGAGGGTTTCATGTCTACGAAATGCGATTTTCGTAAACACTATGCCTAAGTGTACCTATAAGTGAATCAATTTTCATGACTTTTTAGTTTACTCATGCTAATTTGCAGGTATTATATTCACTGCTGGTGACGCCCTGCTTGGTCTTTGGAAGGCGGATTTTAAAACTTCAGATGCAGCTGCTGCGCTTTCTATATCTATTCTTTCGGGAAGCTACCTTTTAGTCGGTCAGTAGATCTGACATTTAAGATTTCTGAATACAACAATCGTGTATGAAACTAGACTTGATCGGATTGGACCATAAGTGTTTACGACTCTCTCGTATATTTCATTATGCGGTAGCTTCATGAATCCGTAAGCATAGACCAAGTATTAAGCACATGAGCCCAAACGATGATCTTTTTAACATCTGTGAAAGTATATGCAAACAATGTTGTATGTTACTTTAGACAAGCGGAATCAAGGAATTATTTGCAGGCCCCGTCGCTGCTGCTTTGGCTAATAAATATGGCTGTCGAATGGTGACCATTATTGGTGCCGTGATTGCATTTTTCGGCTTTTTGTGTTCATGCATTGCACCAAAAATCTTCATACTTTACTTGAGCTTCGGATTCATCGGAGGTTATTTCTGATTCTAATCTTTTGGAATATGATTACGCTAGCAATTAACAGAAAATAATATTGCTTAAGTATCTCTCTCGTTTTACGAATGAAACATCAGCATTTAGGCGTGGGTTTTGGGCTCGTGTATCTTCCAGCCATCGTTATTGTGTCTCTATACTTTGAAGAGAAGCGGGCATTTGCCACAGGACTAGCAGTTTGCGGGTCTGGTATTGGAACTTCCATTTTTGCAACGGTATGTTTGTTGATACGTATTGCCATGTTCTAAACAAACCACTGTTTGTATTTTGCTCAAAAGTACTGCTCAAACGTACTGTTTGAATATATCTTCTATGGTCACAGGTGAATCCCTTGGTGCTGGACTTGGTCGATAACAACTGGAGGGTGTTCTTGGTGTTCTTCGCACTATGTTCCCTTCTGTGCATTGGCGTCGGATTCCTTGCGAAACCTCCGCAGCCTACTCCACAACAATTGGCCGAGGTTTAGATTTACTTGAAACAACTTATTTCTACTCATTAAATAAGCCTGTTTGAATATAAACTTGCGAAATGACTTACCACAATGAACGTATTTTTTCAGGTCGCCAGAATTGCTGCAGAATACGAGCAAGAAGTTGAGGTAAACAATCATTACGGTGCTTACCCCTTCGAACCATAAGTTTCAGCGTATATAACAAGATCTTAACTTGAACCTTGGCAATTACAGCACACAACTACTACCGACAGCGGATTAATACCTGCAGGAATTGCGATTGAACGGATTGGAGATCAGAAATCGCGATTCAATGTTGAGAGACCCTTCCTGTCCACTATCGAACTTCACGCTCAAAAAAGTCACGTAAGTATTTTTTCAGCTTGTCCTGTTATCAGACAATACAATATTTTCTTTTCGAAATTCTTGAATGTAAATTTTCACTAAAAAAAATTCTCTGAATGTTATTATTCTGGAAACCACATCCAATAATAATATCATCATTTTTCAGCAAAAGAATGTGTGGTCTCAGAGTGACTTGACGAGTGCAATTGCCCGCGACTCAGTGGTAGATCTCAATAGACCTCTTTCACGGCAGGATATCTTCTATCCGGGATCCAGCACATCATTAGCACTGCGATCAAGGACAAAATCGGGTACTTAAATTGACCTTACGTCTTCTTTTGTTAGCAACCGAGTTTTAACCGGGAATGTTATTTTCAAGATATGTTCAGATGCAACTGCTTACAGGACATCGATAGGTGAGCGTGGTGGATAACAACTGTTTATAATAACTGTTTATTGATTAACAATCAATACAAATAAAGAACGTCAACCAAATGATGCATTTTCTTTAACAGCTTGATGTTTTGGATAATATACCTGGCAACATATTCACAAACCTAATCACAATACCTCTATGTATTTTCTAGCCACTCCTCAAATAATAGTAGAGGACTGGGAGGGTCGGAGACGTGACTATCTTTCACACGGTATTTGCGCAGGATTCAGAATCAAACGATAGTTGACATATTATGTGGCCTGATTAGCCGATAATGGTTACAACGAAAAGTGTGGTATCTAGTATTGTCTTTCCTATATTAAGTGCATCCCCGCTTAAACTAAACGCATGATACCGATTGGGTTCAGTATAAAATTTATAGTTAAGTGCTTTCAGTATCGCAAGCTGAGCGCGCAGCACTTGTTGAATCGGCACAGGTAACACATTGCACGTTAAAGGATATGAGAAAATACTGCTGTGTGGCAATAGAAAGGTTAGTAAATGTTTCACTTGGCAGTTTAGGTTCCCCAAATTCCACCATACCACTCCAACATGAACATCTCAAGAATTGGTCTTCCGGCCGCAGTTCAAGATGAGTCGGCTGGTTCGGATTGGAAAGCAAATCTAGTGAAAGTAAGTTCGTACAATTAGTTTCGGGATAACAACATACAATAATGGAAATTCTGCTTCCACTCTTTCTTGCTAGGGTTAAAGGAAAGACTAATGCATTTACATACTTCTAGACAATTGAATCGATGTTGGACCTCTCGCTGTTCAAAATGCCATCATTTGTGGTTCTAGCATTCTCCGGATTTCTCACGCTCTCCTGTTTCTACGTTCCATACGCCTACCTTGGACGTCAACTGGAAAAGTTGGATCTTTTTTTTTGCTTATTGTTGGACTCTTATTCGTATTTATATTCATGATCCCCCCCTTGATCGTCAATGAATATCCATTGGCTCATTCAACGGTTTAGTTTACTGCTCAAGTGCATAGCTACATCTAAATCTAATCGATCCATCTATTTGTACAAAAAAAAAACTGTTTGCAGGTTCCCCGATCTGACACAGACACAAAAATCACTTCCGCTATCACTCCTTGGAGTGTTCAATATTGTTTTCCGTATAATGTGCGGGTAAGGTTTCCTTATTTTACAATTTGCTTTTTCTGTATAACTCTTAGGATCGTCACCGAGAGACTATTACCTGAACTTTCAATTACAGCATTCGTTGTTGAAAAACAAACATGTTCGTTGTAAGGAATTCGAACGTATTAAATTTAGCCTTTTTATTTAACGTCCCCCTTTGCAGCCGCATTGCTGACAGTCCGAAAGTCGATTCATTGATGGTGTCGAATGTTGGTCTAATACTGGGTGGTCTGGCCACAATTGCAGTGCCTTTCTTTACCGAATATTGGCACTTCATTGTTTTCTGTGGTCCATTTGCTTTCGGAGTTGGTGAGCTGTTTCTATGTTTGGAAAGCGCATTTAACCGCAATCGGAGAAAAACAAAAACAAACTGAATAATTAGTACATTTTAGCGTGTTTTGCTGCACTTCGTTCCGTGATTTGCGTTGACCTTTTTGGATTAGAGCGTCTATCAAGTGCGTTCGGTGTTCTGCTTCTCTTCATGGGAGTTGGAGCCATCATTGGTTCTCCGATTGCTGGTATGTTGAAGTTTGAATTAATTAAGAGATTCAGCATTCTATGAGATTTTTGCAGGCGAGAACGCTGAGCTGCGCATACTTCCAAAACAGACATAACTCACAAAAACGGTCATCGGTGCGTATTAGTCTTCCACTTAACTTATCCTTTTGCAGCATTTATCAAGGACCTGTCGGGCAATTTCGACCTTTCCTTCTATGTGATGGGCGGATTGATGACTTTGAGTGGTGTTATATGTATTCCTCTACGAGCGATGAGGAAGTGCGAAGAAACGAAGGAGAAGAACAGCAAAGATGCATTGAGTGAATCCGAGTTGCATAAACTCAACCAATAGGTTGGTTTGTTATAATAATTAAAATAATTTATTACGTACACATACAATTCACGAGAAAAATACACACAACGTACAGTTTTATTATGGTGCTTCTTTGTTAAGCGAGCCCACATCGAAGCATTATTGTAAGTACCGTGTCATTGTCTAAACATAGATATGGACTTGTGATAATACAGTACTTATTACGAGCGGTGACGAACCTTCATTTTAGTTGCGCTAAGGGGCGATGCTTGATGTTAATCGATCAAAATATGTATTTTTATAGTTACCTACCAATCTTACTTCTTACCTGCTTACGTGCATATTGTTGCCCAAGTGTTTTTCCTTTTTATTTTTCCATTTTCCACGGTTTCTCACCTTATAATTTATACATAGCATCTATCATTTTGCCTTACATTGTTACAATGACGATATTTTTGTATATAACAGTGTATTAGGAATGTGTTATTTTGTCCAGGTTTCATTCGTGGAAATGCAAACGAATAGCCAAACAAATGCGTCGCGCATATCAGATTTATAACTTACTAACATTGCTTCTCAGCCGCATTAATTTTAATGTTCTTGTCTCTGTGAATTTATTGATGTTATTTAATAAATGGTTGAAGCCTCATAGGCGATAGGAATTCTAATTTTTCGGTGCTTGGGAGGAAAGTTGAAATGGTAGCTTTATTTGTTGTTATTGCGCTCAATAAATTGAGATAACTGCCAACGATGGCCCAAATGTCCATGTTTATTCCACCAAATGTTCCAAACTGTCTGTGGAAGCCGTTGTTCCATAATCTGTTCGCAGTCTCTCGATATCTTCAGTAAGTGTTGGTCCTCCTTCAATGCATTCAACGTCTCCAACTGCCGGACGATAGCGATATTTGCGGAAGTTGTGAAGAATCAGATGAATCTGCAAGCAATTCCATATACTAATCCACGAATGCTATTCGCAAAGTGAGCAAAAGCTACGGCCTGTATTAGTAACAGACATTGATAAACTCACATGTTCATTTAAAGATACAACTCCTACTGAGCCACAATACAGCAGAGGGACACTTCCACGTAAAATCAGGCAATGCGCATGTCGAACACATATATAATTCATTATGTAATAGATTACCATTCCGTATCCAAGAAGCACTCCGAGAATTGCTCCGCCCACAACATCGGTGTATCGGTGTTTGAAATCTCTGACACGACTCAGGCAAACGAATCCAGCCAGTACCATTATGGCGTACTCAGCAAATGCCCTCACTATTGCCCAGAACTTCATGCGACGATGTAGATAACTCTAAACTGAACAACATTCAAATTTAATCACCCAGTTAAAATATTGTTGGCTTTTATAGATTTAAAGTGCAATCTGGTCACGAGTGAACTACACTATCGCCTAGAATTGTTGAAAATGCATGTCATCAATAAACAACTCAATTTTGAGAATTAAAAGCGGAGAATTAAAACCCACGATTGTGAATACAGCAAAATAGAGTGACTGTGATGCATGGGATGACGGGAACGAAAAGTGTTCATCGGGAGACGATTCTCCCAGACAATTAACATGTTCCACATACTGATGAGACCCCGGAGGGCATAATTGACTGAAAATTATCATTTCATTTTTTCCATCGTACCTTAGTGATCATCGAAACGAGCTTATCTTCAATCTAAGGCGGAAAAGTCGGATTGAAAGCGGGTTTACCTTAGATTTGCTGGTTTACAAGTGTCCAGGAAGTTCGGTCGTAACCTTGACGATGTTCTCTTGAAGATCTCAGTGGCCACAGCTGTGGCTAGCACTCCACAAGCGAAACACACTTAATTAGTTATCGTTAAAATTAGCTGACAGCAACAAAATAGAACAATCGTGCTGGCAGCGGACCACTTGCTGCTCTCACTCAGTTGACGTAGATTCAGACTTGAAACTAATTTATAAAATTTTGAGCTTGAAACCAGCCGTGCGCTTCAAAACACTCCGCACTTGTGCACCTACCTATGTACAGAAATAATATCACCAAGCACCTACCATAAAAATATAATGTTTTGAGAATCAACGGGTGCCCTTTAAAACGTCTCCACTGAACATGTAACACTGGACCTCCCACCTTGCGATAAAGACTTAATTCAGAAAGAGGGACCTAAACAATTCCAAGGTTTTATCATCAATTTACCTCATAAAATATATCTCATAATTAGTATAGTAGTGTGCATCATGCGTTCACTGGCCTACGATAGGCAGTTTTTCGGTCCTTACTACAGTTTAGTAAGATTGAAAAGCTTGAGAGCTCTCATCTTCCTACAAAAAATGAGCTAGCATTAGTATTTGCCGCAAAACAAACCTTACCACTACTAATATAATAGCTGAGTAGATAATGTACATTGTTCTTGCTGGAATTGTGTCCGGGCGAACGGGAAACGCAATGTCATCCTCATCACAATGGAAACCCTAAACGAGCAGAATACATATTATTTTGCGGATTTTGTGGATTTTGTGTTATGGGTTCGGGTCAATTAAGATTGACCCTAAGTTTAGCTCAAGGAGAAATGTAGAACTGGATAATCATTCATATGTGTATTGTACATAAACTTACAACGTCGATGTATGGAATTTCCAGTGCGAAGAATCGGGCCACCACTAAGATAACCACTGACATACATGCCACGATTAAGTCCTCGATCATATTTTGTGTTGCAAACTGCGCTGCAAAACATATTTTAAGAAAACACAAAAATAATAATAATAATAATAAATGTTTATTGGATCAACGAGTGGTAGGAACAAAGAAGAAAGTTCTCGGGGTAGTTGCTGTTAGCTCGTAAACCAAAAGGTACCCTAAGATGTTGGTGCGGTAAGGACACCATCATACTAACAAGGGACCGTGTGCATTAATAACATACGAAACTGAACTGATAAACATATAAACACGTAAACGAACACAAACATACAAACACAATTACACACTATTAAGTCATGCAGGATGGAAGAATAAGAAAATAATAATAATAACACAACACCAGATACATATAATACAGACATAACAATATCTATTTTCACACTAAAGCATAGTACCTCACTCAATTTATATAAAATATGGGCGAAGGATCTTCAAACAATGTAATTGGTAACGAATCAACGAAATCTTTTGTTGTCTTATTCCAGCTATCGAATTCACCTATTTCCCGGGGCAGTTTGTTGATTAAAATGAAAGGCCTTTGTTTCTATACAGCTGTCTTACAAATGCGTGTAAAATATAATATAAAATTTACAAATAGTGCGAGGAAAAATCGTGCAAAATCTTATTATATACTATTATATTGAGCTTTTATTATATTGAAAATAGTACTCAATAAAACAAGAGAATCGAGAGAAATACTACCAAACAGTTGTTATCGTCGACCACAGAAAAGGGGAGCGCTTTTCGAGCAAACAAACAACAATTTCGAAATACTTAGGATAGATAACTCATTCAACGCTGCATCAAAGAATGTTCAAAAAAATCCTAAAGCAAAATATAAAGCCCTATTAATAACAATCCTAGAACTACCTCTACGAGAAGAATAGTTGCACGATCTAAATTTAAACATACGTTGTAAAGGTAAACCGCATTTACCAGCTAGTATTTTCCTAAGCATTCTGGCATCTGCTCTCTTTCTACGATTCTCTAACATATCTAATTTGAGAAGCTCATTTCTAGTTTCACTACTTGGTGTATCCATAAATCCAACTAAATGAGATCTCATGAACACACGCTTCGTAAACATACGCTGGACTAATATATGTATAGTTCAATTTTTAACAAAAACCGCGATTTTGATTATTAACTCTTTATTGCATTCCATAAAAAAAATGCACATAAATACAAACATAGAGAAAACCCACGATTGCGCAGAAGAACATGCATGTACTGTTTGTAAATATCTAGGCATTTACGGTGGAAGAAAACAAAATAGAATATTGTGTTTGTAAAACATCAGGCGTGTGGCATCAACCTTGCTTATCTCGGTGCCTTGTTTGGTTTATTTCTTTGTTTGGTGTGTTGTAATCGGAAGAAAAGAAATAATATTGTCTGAAGGAGTACCGAAGTCTGAGCAGATCTTTTGTTGTTTACAACCAGGCAGTGGTCCGTGTATATAACAACAGTTCAGTAACAATGTGGACTGAATGCTCAACTTCATTTATCTGAAGCAGAAACTTCGGCGCCTTGCCAGACAATTTCGGCGACAAAACTGTGCTTATCACAATAACAAAGAACAGAGCAAATTGGACTCAAAAGACCCCACTGTCTGTATTTGTCTAGATCTTCGGTCAAATGTCGGTGTACCCAAAAAAACTGAAGAAAAAGGTTAAATTTCCGGTATCAGGTATTATTAAATCAATATCTGTCCATACATTACTATTGCTAGATCTTGGTAAATCTTCTGACAGCTAAATTTTCACTTTGAGTATTTCGTGAAGAATCGTTCCAGTCAAATCCCATTAGTTCTTGGACGATTTTGAAGGGGGGGGGGGGCACATTTTTATATTCACTTCGCATAATGTGGCCCGTTGCTTGGATGCATCCCTTCATTTCCAACCGTTGCCAATGTGGAAGACGGTCGTCGTTTTCGCTCTCTCCTCCATCGGTAAGTGGTTTCAGATTTCGAGATTATTTTCTGGAAATACTAAGCCCACTTACAATCAGGCCGTATCACAGTGTGGCAATGTTGGGCCTCCGGTATAGATCTGTCCACACATTCCGTAAAGCTGACAGCCCTTAATTCCATAAGGCTGACAGCCCCTAATTGCTCACTAATAATTAAATTAGGCTACTCAATGGCTGAAGTGCAGATCACTTGCTACAACTGTGTGACACCCTGGAGAGTGGAGAACGTTGAGAGCATTTGCTCGGACAAGAGCAATTCAACAACCTGTCAGGGAACATACTGCACCAAGGGTCCGGATGCTAAGTGTGAGTAGATTGCTTAATGTTCTCCCTTCCATCCCTTCCATCCCGATCAACTTCCTCACTTGTGGATGTGCATTAAACAATCTTCATTCACCATTAACGTTTACGCCTGATGTGAGTGGTGTCTTGTGAGTGGTTGGAGTGGTTTTATGAATTAATCATCTGTAGCTAGAATCGACATAAAATAAATGACAGTTTAGCAAATGGAATCTACCACGGATGCACCGATGTGCCACCTTTGGACAATGGAGAAGTTTCGGGTAACTTTTGTAAAATAATAATGGTATTTAGTATTCGCCCGGTATATAGAAAGCATTACGGTCTTATTATGATTATTACAAAACCCTTCCTTCAGAGTGCAAACTTTCACCAGTGAACAAGGTCAACTGCTACTGCAAGAACATCGATTTTTGTAATGGAACAGTAATTCGACCAGTGTTTATGGTTCTAATTGTTATCTGCGCCAACATTGTGATTTGTGGCATATAAGTGGAATGTCATGTTATTTACTTTGAAACACAATTATTTCTTCATTGCAAGGAGCGAGCTTGATTAGCATACTTGACTTTGATTTTAATAGTTTATTGTAAACAATGATGTCTGTAAACGTGAAATAAATGTTGCATAAATTAAAAATGTGTCATGGAATCCCCTCAACTGCAAAGAAATGCAAGCGTGTGTAAGTGTAATGGAAAGACTATGTGTTGAACATTGAAGACACAAAGTTCTTGACATGCAAGGTTCATATCCAAACACTCTTTACACTTATGGCAGTTCAAACCACAAGAAATCAAAAATAACCCGAATTCTTAAAGAAAAATCCTAAAAATACCCTATGCCACAGCTCTAATTCCTTGAATTCCGCACGGCAGACGCAAGTTCAGTGCTTTCAAAGTTGCCAAACTCGGTGATGAACTGAAATAAACAAAAGGTGTAGTTATCATTCAATATCCAATACATATTGGTACATACTCGGTACTAACCAGTCAAATACATAAACCAGTGACAGTCCACAAACCTTTGTAATCAGTTCACCAGGTGTTACATCAAATGCCGGATTCCACACAGGGGTTGCTTCAGGACCCACATATTTCCCTAAAACAGGCGGATTATTTACAGAAGGCAGTACAGATCTCTCTACACAGTTACTTACATTACTCAGGAACCTGACGCGGCGGACAGGTCTGTCAATTATTTCTGCAAGGCTGCGAGGTCTTTGTCACGCAAATACGTTTGACTCCTGCTTTTGTAAACCGTTAGTTGATACCACCAACCATTCACAATTAGGAGTTCCTGTGCGGTCGTTCCTCAATAGTTATATCACCTCCAGAAGCACGATTGGTATTGATTGATGTAAATGGAACGGCGATGTACATCACTACCTTAATCGATTATAATATAGCTTACGCAGGGCAATCGATTAAAGCTATGTTTGGGATCGCGTTTCTTTATGAACAGTGAAATGGTTACATTATGATATTTTGCCAGTACAGCTAGCATATATGTTCCAATTTTGTTGGCCGTGTCTCCGTTGAGAGTCACTTGATCCGCTCCTGAACTTATTTATATAGACACATAATATAAATGTAGATTTAGAATGTCAGTTACTCTAACTGAAGCCACAATTAAATGACTACAGAGTAAATATGCAGAGTAAGTCCATCTTACTCGTAAAGTTTAAGTCTTAACCCCGATAGTGTTTGTACTACCGGACGAAGGTGCACTGAGAGCCGATGAGTTGCGCGTCGCACCATTTCGGGAAATAAAATGCGCGCCGCAAAGGAATGGGAAACAAAATGCGCGCGGAATAGAAATGGCGCGCAAAGTGTTTCCCGAAAAGGTGCGGAAACGGTGCGGAAATGGTGCGGCGCGCAACTTGCGCCCCGCACCACTTCCGCACCTTTTCGGCAACGTTTTTGAAAGCGCTCGGAGGATCTGCCGTAAGTGCAGTTGTTGTACTAATATTTTTCCGCAAGCACAGATCTCACATGTGTTCTAAGGCCGAGTGGTCTAAGGCGCTGTTCAGAGACAGTATCTAACAAGAGTGTAAGGTTCGAATCCAACACCCTGCTTTCTTTTTGCAGTTGCTACTTTTCCCGCACCGTTTCCGCACCTTTTCGGCAACGGTTTGGGGGTGTTTCCCGCAACGGTTTGGGGGTGTTTCCCGCAACAGTTTGGGGGTGTTTCCCGCACCAAAACGGCAACCAGAGTCGGTGAAAAAACTTTTGCGGCGCGCATCAAATTCTTTTGCGGGAAACACCCCCAAACTGTTGCCGCGCGCAACTCTTGAGTTTCGTTGTGATGATAATCAACCATGCTAACTAAACAAAACAAACCGGCTATGACAGCATCGACACCTTTTTCTTTCATTGTCCATGCAGCCATATTATCCGTGATCAATCGGAAATTGACCCCGGCTTCGAGCAATTCGGTCGCTGTTAATCGTACTCCCTGAATCGTTAGAAAGGTTGAATTGGACAATAATGCATAGGCAGCATCATTGTACTACACAATTATTAAACATATGTATCCATCCATATTAGCATACAAAAGCGAATTACATCACTTATTTAATAATCCTGCAATATTCGCTTAAGCTACTGGTACACAGTTAACAAACACGCTTCTGCTATGCGAACATTTAGCTTGCCCGCATGTATGTTGAGATGCGAAAAGACCGCTATGTATAAATTAAGCACACACCTGATTGTAAGGTCTTGTTTCCAACGCATAAACCGTATCCACTCGACCGGCTTGATGCATCGCATTTATAACTCCTAAAATACAAATGCCTGAAAGGAGGTCAGGAGCTCCTCACCATACCTAAGCATACCTACGCATCATGCACCTGAACTGCAAAAGAGCTTACCTACGCATCACCTACCTGAACTGCAAAAGGGGTATTGAACTTCGATTATACAGACAAAATTAAAAAAAAAAATAAGGAAGAAACCTAGCGCAGTTCCCCACGAACACGTCGCCAGTGAACCAGTGTTGCAAACTGTCATAATGTTCAATTTCTCCTTTTTCTTCTTTTCGCACAGTGATAGTAGCTGCAAATTTCGGCATAATTAGGAAAGTGACATGTACCAATTAACTAATGAGAATTAGTATTCTCGACTGCCAACCTCTTGATAACCGTTCCAAACCAAGCGCCTGTTTGCTTCGTGTTCGTCCTCATAAATAGCCAATATTCGCAGCTTCAGACTGAAATATGGATAATAAAACTTTAAAATCGAAGACTTATCGTCTAAGAATCTAGAAACAATGAACTTCTGACATAGGAACCAACCACTCGACAAACTGGGCCAATTCTTTCGCTTGTCTACGTTCGATTCCAACATCAAGGTCTTTGAATGCATTTCTGAGATTAACAGCCGTGGGACGAGACGATATCAAATAGTTTCTCTAAAATCTGAGACCATGGAAATAAACAGACAGGGAAACAATGGTAGAAAGGGTAGTGAATACTTCTAATTTCAAAAAAGGTGTTTCTGTTCTGCGCACAGGAATACGTGAATGAATGCATCTAGAAATAGAATTGACACATTTCACTTTGTACCTTTTCTTCGTAGAACTTTTGTGCTTCCTGAAGGGAATCGAACGTTCTCTTGGATATTTCAATAAGCAGTCCTAATGTTCCCACAACAGCGATTAGTGGCGCTCCGCGGACCTAAAGAAAAAACGTAAGTGAATAAATTAAAATACTTATAAAGCGAGCAGAGGACAACTTGGTTTTTTGATTTTATCGGATTTCACGAATTGTACTGTGCTTGATTGTCTTAAAAGAAGAAGTGTGACAAACCTTCATGGTTTTGATCACATGATATGCGTCTTCGGCACCATTGATTGTTATGTACTCTTTGGAATGTGGCAATAACAATTGGTCGAGGACTTCCAGATGAAGAGTGCTCTAAAAATACGCAATTATAGTGGAAACATTTCCTCTGGTTGACAGAGTCATTACGGCGAATAATTATGAATTACGGCGGACCCTATATGCTAACAATTCACCATTTTCTCACCTTGTCAAACTTATGAGAATTCAGACGTTTCGAAGTGTCAGTCATGAAGTCATCAGGGATAGGACCATTAACACAGACCATATTTCCTGGAAAAATGGGAACAACCTTATATTTTTTAATTTCCACTGAAACATACGCACAGACGCAATTATAACATAAAAGTAACAGCCAATTTGTCTGATTTGGTTGCTATGAACATAGTTTTTCTCCGTGTCGTCCCATATTTCTTATCAATACAAGATAACGGAAGTGATCGATAAAAATGTGCACCGTTGAGACTGTGGGTCATAAGCCAATAGAACGATGTCACACTCTATAACTAAGGAAAAAAACACCCTTATGAGAATTACACATAAGCGATACAGGACAATTTAATACACCACATACCAACTTCTCGTTGAGCGAGTCTAGTTATCTCTAATCGTGCTTGTAAAAATTAAGTGTATATCTATATTAGCATGTATTGATGCGCGCAATCGACGAGCGCTTCCCATTTTGGCAAAAATGCGTGCACGTACGTAATATTACATTTCTTTATCTTAATGACCCGGAAGAAATACTAACCTAAGTACAAACATCTTTTATTTACAAAAATAGTGTAAAATTCGTGAAAATGTGTAGTTTGTAGTGTAAAACAGCGACTACGCCCAAATTCAAATGACGGGAGGAATATTTGTCCGCAGGAGGCGCGTAGCGAACGAAAATTTATTCTATTTTCACTGCCAGTCAGCCAGAATTTGGGCCAAATGGTTGATCGGAGATATAACGCTTTATTCTTTCAAATATAATTGCATACACTTAATCAATTAATGAACAATTAATTTACAAAGTTGATTAACACGTTCTCCTTTCTTCCTGTTACATTGGGAACGCAACGTAAATTTACCATTATCCTGTATACGTTTAAATACAACATGAAATGTGTTTCACTAATACATAATATAATATTAGTTCATATCTTCGTTTTGTTACAAATTCCCGTCATTCATTGATAACTTGCATGAATTAATCTGTGATAAAGCAGCTTTCTCAAACCTGTTCTTCTCTTTTGAACAGTGAAGGCTTTTTTTTTTGTTCTGTGGTCTAGCTCTAGGCTTCCCAGCGGTAGCGTGAAACTCTTGCTGCTTTATTGATAGAATAAATATTATAGTTGGAAATTTTACTATCCTAGAGCAACGCTCTATTTTTGTACCATGGACTTAATAAATTGAAGAAGACAAATGTGACAAAATTTTTGATGGATGACACAGTTCTTATTGTACATGCATAGTCAATACTACATTTTTTCTAGCCACATCAACATTGTAGCGTTAGTGTTGTAAGCTATTAACTGTTTATCCATTTATAGAGTTTAACGTTCTCATTCACATAAAGAGTTTATCCTGATTATTGTCTACTTTGAAAGACATTTGAGAATCTATAAAAAATATTGAGTGATTCAATATTGATGATGATGTCTTGCATTATAAATAAAATTTCTTGCAACAAGTCTATATATTGTTGTTCTTTCTTTCGTTTCTATCTTCTATACAATCGTTTTGTTTCTGTTATTGACTAGATTTTTTTTACCGCTAATGTGATTATATCCATTGCACGTATGACGGTTATTGTTACTAATTTCTCAACATTTAGATTTGATAAATTGTCTCTATGCATATCAATATAAGGTGAATAACCAGACTAATATACAAAATAATGAATTACGTTTGTCCGCGTATTACAGCCATCCACATTAATTTTTTTCGATATTTTTGGTCTTCGTTATAAATTTGGAAATTGAATGGCAGTTTTTTCAATCTAATCCATCTCGCACATCATCTCTCTCTCTCTCCCTTTCTATCTCTTTCTCCATTTCTCTCTCACTTTTTCATCTTCATACCCTCCCTATTTCTGTCTATGCCGTTCTGTCACATCTCTTGTACAGCCAATAATAATTTCCATTCATTCGCAGTCTTGCCATTGAACAATGCACTCAATTTCACTGGCCATTTTACTTTCTGATCGTACGTTCAGATAACCTTTTTGAACCTTGACTTCAAACTCTTCTCTATTGTGCTTAACTACACAAAATGTGCTCGCCAACAAAAGTTTCCAACGCATCCATACGGTTTGGTTTCGTCAAATCAAACAATCAAACAATATAACTTTGCAAGGTGTAATTTTTCAACAGCAGTTTTCCGGCTGCGTAACGAAGTTGTCTGCCCCAGAGTCCAGCTGATCGAATCAAACTGCGTGGCTGGCAGCGCTTATCAACTGTCAATTAAAAATCAAACTTGATAGTTTCTCACTAGTCCTCATGCGTGTCGCTTTACGTGTTAATTAACTAGTTTCATTTTTGCCGTCTTGCTTCTCTTGTGCATGCACTAGTGCATCGTGACAAAATGCTTGCACGGTCCTCAACATCTCCTAGATATTTCGCTACATTTGTCCGATACAGAATCCTTTATTAAAAGACCAGATGAAACGTGAGTCATATTTTCCACGTATTGTTTTAATTCGCCTTGTACGTTCATCTAAATAATGTGTTTGGGGGACTTTCTTTTTGTGTTATCAAAAAAATGTCCAATGAGTCTGACCCTGAACAAACATGGATTATTTTCCTTTTTCTACAAAGGATTTGATGCGTTAAACAAAATTTGTGATCATTACCTCGAAGTCCACCATAATACACAATCGACATTTGCCCATTCTGACTCTTTATGAACGCCATAATCGAGTATATAAATCAATGTAATAGCCTACTATATAGTACTATAAGCCACATTTTGTCAATACAGCTCCGCTTTTATGAGTGCAAAGAAATATAAACCACTTTTTAGTGTGGCACTTTTCAAACTTTTGTTTTAGTATACAAAAAGGTTTAATATTTAATTATTTTACTTTATTATGGTTCCATTCTTATTAGGTCAATGTTACCTTTGTTAATGCACATGGCTTGTATCTTATAGCGTTTGGTTGTTTAATTGCCTACGCAGATATGTTAAATTATTTAGCTTCATTCAACAAATTGCAGGATGTCCTGATGCCGCATGGGGCAGTGCTCTCCTGGCCCCTTGTATTCTTCGCCTTGCTGGGCATTGCCCACTCTGTACATGTCTCTGGCACTTGGGACAACAGAAAGTCTAAATTTCAGGTATTTTTTTTTAATCGATGTTTATTTTCTTTAGTTAAACCGGTAAACCGTTTATAGAGGCCTACTCCAAAATTTTCCTGAGTAAACTACAATTGCCATTTTTCGACGTCTTCAGATAATCACAAAGTTCGGTTTCCAACAAACAAGTAAATTGGAACCAGAGATCTCACGCGGGTATATTTACGGGAATGTGACGGCGGATTCATTTCATGAGGGAATGGGTCAGTTTCTATTGCTTATGCTAATTTTATCTATGTATCTTACAATTTGTTCAAACGTGTTCACTAGCTTGTGGTAGTCTTTTTTTTTAGAATTTTCGTGTGATTTTTCCCCGTTGAATGTAAAACTTGTTGACGGCGAGTTGAGTATTAGTAAGCCTGTTGATTTTCTCTGTTTCAGATCCCCTTTTATTTATTATTGTACGACAAGCGGAAATCGGCCACTTTTACACTGATTCTGCGTATGGATTGTCTTGTGCCGCCATGTTGAATGTACGTTTCATTCTAGAGATTGTGGAAAGCAGGAAGTAATGTAAGATGAAACTTACGTACTTAATTTCTGGTAGCATAATCTTGCTTCATACTCCGTCTTTAGTTCAGAGTCTCACTTATGGCTTTTTCTTCGACTGTAATAAACAAACAATTTGTTTAGTGAAGGGACCACATTTTAGATTAAAATAAGGCAGTGTGACGGCGTGACTATCCCCTCTCTCCCTCTCCCTCTCTCTCTCTCTTTCTCTTTTCTGTCTGCAATTAGAGTGCTTACATTATTATTTTTAGAATATAACGGAAAAGGCATTCGAGTCAAGGTGTTTCACGGACAGCAATCGCGGTGACCGATTCCGTTGGATTCCCTGTCCAGAGGGAAAGTTGTGCGTGGACGAAGATAACCCAGCCATTGTTCTTCCGGGGCATCAACTCACCCTGCAGATAGAGGAACCTACCATTGCAGAATATTGGTTAGTTCTATACCTTTTTGGGGGCTATAAAAGATTTATGAGTTTCTTAAGTCTTTGTTTATCATCCAAACATATCCGCCATTCTGTTCAATGCAATATTCTTCCTCTGCATAAGAAAGCAACAAATCAACATGAATATTAAGGTATGTTGTTCTGGCATCCTGCCACCTGGACGCCAACTGCACGTGGCAATCTTCCGCTGACACGCGGATAGAAGTACAGTATGACCTCTGGCTTACGAATGGACATCCTTTTGCCGAGTTCACTAATCCAATGGCGCTACAATTTAGTTTCGACGAGCAGGTTTGTATCTATTATTACTGTTACCTCTTAAAATACTTTGTTTGTTCTATTTTAACTAACCATAGTTCTTGGAACGAATGATTTACCATTAACTTTGTTTATGATGATATGCCAGAGAATTCTAGTTACGTAAAATCAATTGAAAACTATTTCCTTTTAGGATTCCACTCAAATGTACCTCATCACACTTGTGCTGTATATTTTCCTGTGTGGACTTCTATACCGTGCAAAGAATATGAAGTCTTTCGTAAGTGTTTCGTCAACCTCTGAAATAATGCATCATTTACTGTTGTTATGCGTCTGATGTTGTGCTGAGCAATACCTAATTCTATTTTCTTTCATTATCTTTTTTCCTTCTTCCAGTATCCTTCTCGCCTACGACTTCTCGCATGGATCGTTTATCTGAAAACCGCTGGTGTCGCACTTCAATCCGCGAATATGTTGTTGTTTGCCATCGATGGAGAAGGACTAGCGGCGGCCCGATTTCTTGGAGAATTATTTAGGTATGCTAGAGTTTCTCCACGAACTGTGCACGAGAAAGGTCCTGTTAATATTTGGGTACGGGAGTTTCTTCCATGTGTTAGTGCATAAACGCATAACAATGTGCAACTCTTGTCGTGAGCTACGGCACTCAATAGTTACTGCAAATGTGAAATTTCAGGATTTTCTCCGTGGATCTACTATGTCTGATCCTTATATTATTGGCCAGGGGCTGGTGTTTCACTGCCCACAAAAGGGCGGTCAATCAATTGACGATGACTATCTGGTCCACTCTCTGCACAATTCACATTGTGCTCTTCTTTTGTAATTTTGTGAGTCGTTTCCATTTAAACTTGAACGGAACCTTGTCATGTGGAGCTTTCTTGACCTAGAACAGTATAATTCACCTTCTATTTATAATCTTCTTTTTCAAACAAGTAATTTTCGTGTACTGATGTTCATCATGTGTATCGCTATTGAACAAACTTCGTTTTATTCGTTCTTTTATTTATAGATCTTTATATTCGATATTCTACACGACGTCGACATTTTCACGGCGTGGCCCGGTTATGGAATGCTCGCAATCAGGATACTATTCGCCTTGTGGTTCCTCTTAGAAGTCAGAGTGCTAATTAGAAGGTCGGTGCAAAGTTACAGCTGTGTTTTTTTTTGATAATGTAAATTAGTTAATGTTTTGGGAGCATCTTTACCTAACCGCCAGCCTCCGCAGTGATACCTTTGCACATTCGCCAACTCGGCTGCGGTTCACTTCCCCAACTTTATTAATTAAAGAATTACAGGGAGCAGACTGAAGAAAAAGCCGTCTTCCTGGCACACTTCGGTGCTGGTTTCCTTGTATGGTTCGTCTACCTACCTGGTCTTGGAGTTGTGGCCAGCTTTATCTCGGTCCTTTGGAGGTTCAAGATTATTTTAGGTATGTAGCTGAATTCAACATTTTGCTGTATACTGTTTTCGGATGTTTTTTCACGAAAATTATTTTTTTCGTAGGTACATGCATTAATGACTACATCTCGAAATTTTTAGGAATAACCACTCTCGCCAACTTCAGTGCCATATCGTGTTTACTGCACTTGTTTTGGCCTAACAGTCAACACCGAAAATATTTTGCCGGTGATTTGGGGTAAGACTTGTTTGCTTATTATTTGCATTGTTAAGGCAGTCTCATACAGTAGAATATTGTATCTCTGTGTTTTCCATATGGCCTTTCATTAAATAAAAGAAAGGATTGTCTTTCATTCATTTAATTTTTAGGCACCGTAGGGCGAGTCGTGCTGACTCGACGGAACTTCAGGACTTTGAGAAGTTGTTGTTCGAATGTTCGGACAATGAAGATTCGGATCCGTGTTTGTCGCCTCAGCGGCAGCCTCTACATTCTATATAAAATATAACAACCGCGTCTTAACATATTGCATCAACTAAACTAACCTACTGCAGGCAAGCTGCAATGATAGTCTTTCTAATATCTTTCTAATACTTGAAACTCGAAGTTCAACAAATCGTGCTGTCTAAAAATATTCACTCCAAGGTGTACTCGACCCTACAAAATAGGCTTGACACAATCTCCTCCCACTAACTATTTTACCACAATTCATCTTCATTCCCGACAATCATTCCTAGGTACAACATATTCGTTTGCCATATCGCCTACGCTTATGTGAGATTAACGTTAAGTCTATTGTTAAACTTGTTGCCTGAAGCTTTTCCATATGTTGAATATGTCATAGATTTAATTGTTTTGTCTGTGGATGCCTTTGGTATTGCATTTTCCGGTTCCAATCCAATAAACGTTTCAAGTTTGCGTCTATGGATTCTGTCCCAATGAAAGAGCAACTAATTCCGTTAACTGAATTCACAAATTGAGTGCTTTGTTACTCTATATCCGAACGGACCCAACTATTGTTTTGATACACCATAAAATGTCAGCTACTAGCGGCGAGCCAATTGTAAAATCCGAATAATTACAAGCCGTTTGAATTAATGTGGGTATGATTGTTTTTGAAAAGAAGCAAACCCTGCTGTCACAAAAAGAAGTGAAAACCATATGGTAACAATTTGAAGTTTTTGAGATTATAGCTGGTTTTCCTAATAAGAAATTGAAAGAATCTTAGGTATTCCAACGCCAAGATCACATCGTTCTTGTGATGTCAAATTGGGCATGCGGGGCTAAGTCTTCCTGGTTTTCACACGCTTTCTGGAGATTCGAATTTCCCTCAAGCAGAACAGAGATTGGTGAATTTATTTTCAAATTGCACCCTAAATTGATTGTTCACCAAGAATGTCGGTGTTTGCATAGCGCACGACAATTATTCACTAATTTTAATTATTTAGCAACTTCTTTCTTCTTTTGATAACCACTTTTACTAAATTCGTACCGCTTTAGTTGATTTCTACATGTACCTGCTTAAGAGAAATAAAAGAATTGTAGGTTTTTATAACAGCTACCAGGTTTATTATTCACCTGTTCGACTGATTACGAGAATGGCTTAGCGGAACGGTGTTTTAAGAGAATTCACTCACTGCTACATGTTGCATCTATTCCTTCTCGACTTATGGATGTTGCCAAACCAAGCTATTTTTTGTGATTCGGAAGGTTTTCTGTATACATATAGACATGGTGGATTTATGAGGAGTGACAAGTTGGCTGAGTGTAACTAATTTTCCGAGATGCTTAGAAAAGAAGACGATATGAGATGATATACACAAGACAACAGGGAAATTTTTTTTACCGAGACTGTGCTTATATGTATTTCGTTTGTTTGTGTAGCAGCGGACGGAGCACTGTACAGTGCTATACAATAATAAATACATGCTTACACAAGAAGCCTATTTTTAAACATCACAAACATTTTATGCTTTGCAAACTCGGTATAATGCATTTCTCACTCTCAGTCGGCTAGTTCTTCACAATGCCCACGTCGACAATAAAGCTGGCTGTTAATGACCTATAAAACATAGAAAACCACGGTTGGCATATTGTCGGAGGAACGGCTTATGGTTTCGATATTGATTAGAACTATGGGCGTTCACTGTCCTGTGGAAGACATCCAAAATTTTAAAAACATGCCCAGTTTGCTCTGTAGATTCTGAAAATGTCTACCTAACAATCAGGCCGCAAATTTTATTTCACTCCATTAAAAGTGGCGGGTTATTATTATCCACATGTAAGGTGTAATGTTTTGAGCCGCTTGTTGTCCTATGATGTCAGATTCTGTGCGCATCCCTAAAATTGCGTCAATATATCACCGTACAACGAATGAAATCTATCATGCAGAAAGCCGAGATTTTCAACAACCATCACCATGCAATTGAGACGTTTTATGAAGTCATTTTTCAAATCTTTTGTGCTTTTATGACATCGTATCCAGGACGAAATAATAAGGTATGGTCATGAAGATCTCAAACATAATAGCTTCACTATTGTATGGATTTCCATCGTCGAAGTGTGCCCATTCTTTCGTCTGCTTCATACGGTAGTTTGGCCGAGACGCCGTTCTGAATAATAAATTTTTATATCTGGGAGACGTTACTTATAGGTTACTCAAGTAGGACATCGAAAGGTATGTTAAGTACATACTTAAATGTATCCTTATATCATTGTCGCACTGCATATATTCATGGGACTTTCTCGGAAAAGTCCCTATTGGATAACCCCCGCAGTAGATCTATGTATGTGTTCGCATTCAATGCACTAGATGCTACATGCAATTAATCTTATGTGTAATTATGCTCATTATCTTGAACAATTGCCTTTCGAGACTTGTTACTAAGTAGAAGAAGTGATCAGGGAAAGGGCACGAATCTCAGCTCACGACATTAATTTTGGCATTTCGAGAATAAACCAAACACCGGATAAATTTCGATCAGTGATTTATTATTGAAATCAGCACCCTTGTTAAACCCTTCAAATATTGTACTGCTGAGTTACTACATATTATAAATTTTCATCACTTTACATATATATAAGTGCGCATGCTGAATTGTAAAGTGCACTGCAATTAAATCGAGTCCTCATGAAGGTTTTTTTTATTCTTGCCGCCTTATTCACAGTTGAGGAAGAGACGTTGCGTAGAATATCTAAGTCAATTGAATTGATATACATAGCGTTCAGAGTTGCACTTCTTCTGCATATAATTCGTTTTGAGTTCAAAAATCGAAAAAACATATGCGTTCTATCTTTCCTCGCTAATTTCTTATGAATCTGCATATATCTGTATTTAACACATTTATTTTCCCAAGCCAGATTCGAAACCGCGATCCAATCTCTTTCTCAGTGTTGGAATTCTAGTAGAGGATGTGTCTTAGAGCGCGCTATCTATCCATCTTTAATTTATTTTACTCAAGCGTCCTGTGATTTGTGACGAAATGCGTTAAAGGACATTTTTCACAACCGTATATTTCAGTAGTGTTGAATTAAGGTCATGAACGATACATATATCACTCTCTATTCAATATTGTTTTAAGAAAACTGACCTACGGGCCCCGTGGCTCTTGTAAAGGATGAAAAAAAGAAAAGAACAACGACTTCCCATAAAAAATCCATCATTTGCCATTAGCTTAACCGGAAATTGATGTCATTTATTTTGAAGAGTATTTATTATACCCATCCCAATTGCTCGCAACACGTTTTCGGAAGAAGACTAGAAAGGCACAAACAATTTATTTATTTATTTCTCGCGCATATTTTGCATATGAGAGACGTGAACAACGTGAAACTAGGTTGGTGCGCGGCGAAAAAAGGAGGCTCGCCTGGATCTCACCGCGCGCTTCGCCCAGTTTTCGCCGGACTCTCGCCAGGTAGCCCTGCGAAAGGACGGTGCACAGAATCCATACAGAAACCGAAAAAAGGGTGTGCGGCGCTTTCGTCCAATCTTCACCCGGTTCTTGCCAAAGGGTAGTCAGTACACTCGCCCGGACCTGGCGAGAGTCCCGCGAAGACCGGGCGAAGTGGGCGGCGAGACATAGGCGGACCCCCTTTTTTCGCCGCGCACCAACCGAGTTTCGTTAGTTAACCGTTCTCTCATTTTACCTTATTGTCACTTGTTAAAAATTCAATCATACTTTCCGTCGGCTACTGTCCTTGCTGCTCGAAATATAAGTAATAAAGTCCAAGCCATTTTTCGCATTCCATCACTCATTTTTGTTCAGAAACCTATCTAGCGAAGTGTAAGCAGTTTTCTGATCTGTTCAGCAATTCAGCGTCTCCCGTCACGTATCGTTTTCTCCATCGTTTCCTCCCTCTATCTCTTGCCTTCTCCTAATGCGAATGTATCCTTCTAAAGGAAAGGCATACAGCCGGGAGTGCCTCATTTGTACGTGGGCATGGATTCATCCAAACATCTTACGCCTCGTATCACACTATTTCACACTTCGTTTACATAATCAACATGAGAGCTGAAGGCAACAATGCAAGAGAAAACCACAGAACAGCCACTTTCGAATGCCGAGTCAAATAGTTGCTTCTGCACAATGATGAATCTCGCTACAGTTTAGTACAGGATCTTCTGATTATTCGCTAGCGATCCCCCCAGTAACACGTGGTTCAAGAACACAATGCTCGCAGCAAAAAGCTTCTTGACTAGATTTTTGTACACTTTTTCTGAACATTAAATAGTGCGTTGTGATCTTCCGAACAACGAAATGCGTAGAAAATTGGGTGTAATTTACATTGTCAGCGGAATTTGGTTGTAGAGAAAAAAAAACAGTTTGTGGATTGTATTGATTTTGTATTCTGGTGATTCTCTAAGCCAATTCGTTGAATTTACTCGAATCGTTCTTATTAATAGGTATTTAACCTTCTTGATTTCACTCCCATGTAGCCGATTTTTTTTCGATTCATAATAATCTCCATCAATCTGTTCTTCAACAATCTGTAACACAGGTTATCCATGCACCTGACACTATTATTTATCACTTGATGTTGTACAAAAAGCTCATATTATCAATGCACAACACCTCTTGTGGATGTATGCGACAATATTTACGCTATGTTCGGCGAAGTGATTATTTTAATGGCTAACTGATCATATACGCCATTTTAGCAAGATGAACTTCGATAATTTAACTGAGGACATGCAATTCCAATTGATGACGTTCTACAATGAGACAGTTTTCTTCGAGAGAAAGGTAGCAAGTTGCACTCAGTTTCGAACGTTGAATGTTTTTTTTTTCAATTTCAGACGATAACCTACATTACCATGCGCTGTTCGCGACACATATTACTATAGTGTCTTTGATTATTGCCAGTCAACAGATTTTTCAGTATTGATTATAAAGTCAAATGTATTGGCACCCCATAGCATCAACCGAATGCGCAGCCACGCGTAGTCTTGCCATCGCGAGCTTGTTGTGGGATGCAGCTGGCGATGTGTAAAAGGAGGCAGTTATCTTTTTTATACAGTATTGGTATGATATCGTATTTGGTAGAGACCAATGTGATTTCAGATCGGCATCATCATCCCCTCCATATTTGCTCTGATCATTGTGGTCGGTGTGTTCGGCAACCTTCTTGTCGTCCTCGTAGCCTTGAACCGTCAGATGCGAAACTCGACCAACACACTGATTATTGGTACGAGTGCGAACTGTATTTGACACTTGACTTTTCTGTGTAATTTTCATGCTGGGAAAAGGGTTGTTGTCGCATTTTATACCAATGCTGACCGCCCACGGCTGACTACTGCACGAGCACCAGTCTTCATAACCGTGGCAGTTTTCATATCGAAATCCCAGATTATGTTTTAAGATAGTTCATAGTCATCAGAATGCCTTATTGATCAGGCTCCTAATAGCCTTCTTGCGCAGCTAAAAGCATTGCGTTTTTCCTCTTTGAGAAGCCAAATAATTGTGTTATGGGTTTGGATGTGCGACCTAATAAAATACGATATGCCTAATTTACTTTCACCGAACATGGCATCAGATATGCTCTCGTAAAGCAAAGAATATTTGAATGGGAACACGATGATTTTTTTCGGGACATATCAAAGAATTTGTAAGCGGGACGGGACAAAGGGGTTGTACGCCTATACTTAACAATGGATCGCTAGCTTCAGCAGTTTGCTTTGCAGGTCTAGCAGTCTCTGATCTTATGTTCCTCTGTCTGTGTGTTCCGTTTACTGCAATTGACTATGCGATGCCAGTATGGGTGTTTCCTGGATGGACTTGCTCGATGATCAACTACTTTCAAGTGGGACTTTTAAAAGCGTTCGGAGCAAGAAATTGATCCATTATTAAACGGATTTCAGTGGAGTTTAAAGCATCGCTGGGAAGCGCCAGAAACTGTAATCATGTTTTTAACGTGTATAATTTCAGCACATCTCTGCATATTTTTCTGTGTGGACTTTAACATTGATGGCATTGGACCGATTTCTCGCAGTCTGCTTCCCGGTTGATTCAATGACTCTCCGAAACACGACAAACACAGTGAATGTGATGTTTGTAGTCTACTCGATCATACTGGCATCCCAGGTCAGTAACTTCAGATTTGTTTATGTGAGATTCAGTGCACAAATTTGACATCCCACGTGCATGCCATTTAAATTTTCGACACCGGCCCAGTGTTCTTTTCATTCACTTACGATTTACAAATGAAGTTTCACTTATTGCATGTAAGTATGTAGCTATGTTCTTTAATGACAAGAAAAGAACGACTAAATTTTGTTTTCAGTTTTCTTATTATTTCAAACAGTTATGTCTACTTTAGGTACCGATCGGCTTAATGCATGGGATTTTCTACTACGACTTTATCATCGAGACGCGATCAACATGCGCAATAGTCAGTATTGCACAGAATGAAGCATCAGTATTTCAGGTAAACACAATGGCACATAATTTTTATAAATTAAACGTTGAAAACACAAAATGGTTTGCTGTTCAATATTTGTATTCAGGCGTTTGTTTACACAGTACCGTCACCTTTTAGGCTCGAATGTACTTCCTGACATTCAACATATTCGGCTACTTATTGCCGTTAGGCATCACTTGCGTGCTCTACTATTTCATGTTGAAGCGGCTGTGGCACACTCCGAGGCCTGGGACGTCTAATAGCGTCAGTTTCATTTTCGTTTCCTTTTCGATCTTCTTTGTGCTTGTTTATGAGTTCTCTTTCTTTACATTTCTAGTATTTCAGATGAACAGTTCAATTAGGAGTCGTCCCGAGACGGTTAAAGCAAAGCGGAAAGTCACTCGTCTTGTCCTCTGTGTGGTGATTATATGGGCTGTCTGTTGGTTGCCGTTAAACGTGTGCTTCTTCTTCTCGGGTCAGTTTTGAAGGCCGTATTTATCGTATTGTTATTATCGATGTCCATTTTAGCCACAACTATGTGAACAGATGTAATGACACTATGTCAACTTCGTTTTTGAAAGGCGGCCACAACCAACATTTTTTTATATATTTGTTGCAGGAATGGCTTACCCTGACACTCTGGTTCTTCGGGGCGGCAAGATTATGGTGATTGTCCAGATTGCAAGTCAAGTACTAGCATACACCAACTCATGCTTGAATCCAATCCTATATGCTTTGATGTCGGAGAACTTCAGAAAAGGTAGGATGTTTCCGATCAAGTAGATACTTCTTACCATTAGCCTTGTTACTCAAACCAGTGATTGATGACAAAATCTACGTACCGAAAGTGCTTAATGTATTCAATATTTCCAGGTTTCGTGCGCGTACTCGGAATTCTCGCGAATAAACTCACCTTTGGACTTTACTGCGGTAGCGAGGCAAAGATGTTCAGCCGAATGGAGGTGAAACTAATGCTTTATTAATATTGTTTTCATCTGCATCTGCTTAATCTCGCACACTATGTGCATCCGACTCAGTTAGTACATAATAAACTCTCACTTAAAGCTACATAATTTATGATCCATGCCCTCTATCACAAAGAAGGTTGTTAACTAAGTGACGAGATTTAGGTTTCAGATTACAAACTATAATAATACTAATGGATCAACTCAGCAATCTGTGCGACGATTGGCACCGAACAATTCGCAAGTAAGTTTTTGCATTTCAGAATTTTGTGCAATTCATCAATACATAGTTTTCTTAGTTTCTAAAGTGCGGTATGTCGGGTGTGTTTTAGACTGTGTCCTCACAGGTCAATCCCAGCGAGCGATGTTCGCTTCTCTACGATGAATCGCGGTGTGGGAATAACAGTGATGAAACCACTACTCATCAAAGAATTCACAACTTTCTGGAAATGAACGATATTGGACGGACACGATCGGCAATCAGTCTCAATATAAACCTGAGTTCCAAAGACTTGTAGTCAATGAGGATTGAAAGCATGACCTTAACATTCAAATAATTAAGAAAGGCTTTACGAAAGGTACTTATTTATTATATCTTGCAAATCGAATGATCTTTTATTTCTCAAGGCAAAATTGCAGTATACCAAAAAAGGCTTCTCACATGACCTTGTCCTCGTTTAATGTTTTATATATATCGCTAGCATTGCGCAATTCCTTATTTCTTTGCAACTTTTTTCCAGTGTTTGTGTTTTATCGAAAGAGCCACAAACTAACGTTTCATCTTGCCTAATTCTTAGTGTTTTCTCAATTTGATCTCACGATTTGATGTTTTGCCCATATAATCTCCAATTTCTTTCCTTTGCTATGGTTAGCTTAGGTAATCTCTATCGCTAAGTTCTTGCAGTAACGTACTAAAGTAATGCTTCACTTATTCCAACCTTTGATTGTTTTTCTTATCCGAATGTTTACGGCACAAGAAAAATGCATGAGATCTATTGGGTGTCCTTGTACGTTCATCCATTATTGGCCTAATTGAGGTCTCCGCATTCAAAATACAATCGTTCGTATGCTAATTTGCTCCATTTCTACAGAGGTCACTCACCATGCCCATAATATGTACGAAATGGTATTACCTTTATTACTTGTTGTGTTGTCCGCATTCTTAACTAGGTATCGCTAGTTCATTCAAACGCGTACGCATTCTAGTTGCATAGTTCGCTGATGCTTGTATATCGCTTTCTTTTTTTACGGTTAGTAGTTCAAGAGTTTTCACATTTGCTTGCAACAATCGCCATCACTATAAATCTACGTATATCGTATTGTATGCCGAATATATGTTCGCTTTTGTAAGGCAACCTTATATTATGCTCTTCTAAAACATAATTTTCATGTGTTTGCTGTTGTGTTCGTGATCGTCGTAGAATAAGGCTGGTTGAATAAATAATCTGAAGTTTTGTATGACATTTATTTTCTGTGACTCAGTTTTAGTAACAGCTTGAAAAGTGTTAGGAAAACCTATACGTTAATTCGTAAACCGATGAGCTGGAAAAAGCCAAACATAAACTATACACATGCAACTTCTCGTGGGGATGTCTAGCGAGTTTAGTAGATGGAGTCCAACCACTTGTTTTACTTACAACAGCCTTTGGCTCTTTAAGCACATGAAAATATAATAAACACGAACATAGCAATTTTCGATCAATAATAACCACTGAGATTATTTTTTTGTATGAGACACAATGTTTGCGCTTTTTTGTGTTGTGCTTTAAGAACCGAAGGGTCAGTCAATGATGCCTTATCACAAAGAATAGCCTCACAATCAGCTGATATAACTGGAGTGGAATGATAGTAGATAAACAACTGGTCGGGTCATGTCAGGGAGGAACCAATCTGTCGAAACAAGTAAATGGTTGACAACTAAAACATTCAACTTCCCGTCCTCGTACATTATTAATTGAAACACTGATGCAGGGAAATTTGTGTGTTTGCTCGAAACTACAATGCTTGATAGTTGGACACTAACAAGTTTGTTTGCTTATATATAGCTGATTCACAACCTTGAGACTTGTCAAAGCGTCAACTCAGAAATCTAGCAGGTTCATCAGTAAACACAGTTGATGGATGCGTGTGCGTCACTTTTAGTCACTATCAATATCTCTGTTTGCAGGTTTATTGGATTCTTTCCTTCCCGTGAAATTTTGTGAAACATTCTTTGTAAACCTGAATGTTTTGCAAAAAAAACATCCAATATGTCTTGTTCTGTCCCTTCCAACTGTATGAATTTTTTTTTCTTCATAATTATGATTGATTATGGGATCCGACCAATTTGTCACTAATCAGAACTGAACAACTGCGGTAGCAAGTGATTTATTAGCCAATAAGTAAATTGCCTTATTACCAAGAAAACAAGACTCAAAACTCCTTTGCACACTCACCACGCTCGCAAGGAAAACATATAAATAGAGAAAAAAATCACAAGTTTCAAAAAAATGCTATTTATAAGCGAAAGAAATTCTGATTATTTAAGATGTCAATGATTAAGTGTTAGCTTGAAACAGTAATTAACACTCTAACAAATTAAGTGATCATAAATACCGACAATTAAATTTCTTGAAAAAATATTCTTGTTTGGTAATATAAATACACGTAAGAAATTGCAAAGTCATTGACAGTGGTTTCTGATTTTTTTCATTATGTGTCATACGAAATTGTACATTATTACGATTGTATGTTTTTCTCGCTGGTTGAATGAAAACGTCTCTAAATGCCTGTGTATTCATGAATTACGACAACATTTGCCCTTTTTCTTACTCAAGACTTTGTCTTAGAATTAGGTGAAAGAACAAGTGTCCAACATTGAGGCCCAGATCCATCAATCATGTTCCTGTGTTCTTGTTAAATGATATTTGTAAACATGTGTCCGATAGAGATCACCTCATCAATTATTAGATTCTTACATTTTCCAAGAAAAGGCCCAGTGGTACCAGTCACGGTATGATGATTGCTTTCACTTGCTCGTATTTAAACCCGATAATGTGCTGTCCCATAGATCTTTCCCGCAAAATCAAACACTCCTTAGCTTGTAGAACCGGATGCCAGTGGTTTTTGTTTCATTGTTTTTGTTTTTGTTCTAGTGGTTGACCTTGTTTTCTCAAATTACTGAACGGCAGTTGTTCAAGTAATAGAGGAACAAGGTAACGTATAATATTACTTGACTTCTTGGCTGTGTGATCTTTAAAGAATTCAACTATTTACTAGACGTACTGCAAGGACTCCGTTAACTATTTAACTTGTTAAAAGTATTTCGCTCTCAAGGCGTAAAGCTGATGCGTATGTGAAAAGTTATAGAGAAATATCGACTAGCTGAGTGCACCATAATATTTTCGATTTTCTTATCTCCTTACTGTGGTAGTTTGGTGATTAACTCATGTTTACAATCAGTGTCAATCTTTTGTGAATCTTTCGATGAAAGCATTAAAACTCATTTCGAAACTACTCAATCTGTATGAGAAGCTGTCAATATCCAGTTCCCAAAATTCTTTGCGCTCAATATATTCTCAATATCAAAGGTGTTTTGCTTCCGATATGTGTAAGTTCCGCTTCCTGATATTGTTTTGAATGAACAATTTGAAAACATTCTTCATGTAATTTCAGCCATGGCTCGTCTTTTAACATTAGTTCTACTTCTAATTGTGGTAGTGCAGGCCTATTACCACCATCCAAGAGTTCACCGCAAGCTTCACAGGTAAAATATTACGTCGTTCCAAAGCGTTTCCAAAGAAGCTTATTGACTACATCTCTTACATTGAGAAGTTCCTATTGATAATTGAAGAGATTCTTTTAGGGTGACCATCAAGAAACAATCAACCGTACGTGCCACACTTCTTGAAGCTGGAAATTATGAGCAATATGCTGCAGTCAGAAAACACCACCTCAAAAAGGTGCTCTCCAAGCACGGACTCCTTGGTGACAAGCATAGAGTATCTGGGGAGATCGACGAACTTCTGAAGAACTACATGGACGTGAGTTTGTTGAGATCATACAAGAACATATCGATGAATGCGAACAGCCTTCCAAGCAGGCAGGAAATTGTTGCTCGATCATCTGTCGCACCCAATACATTGATCGCATAAGAATGAAAAAGGTGTAATGCGTGGTTTCGCTTCTAACTCGCACAATTCCAGGCCCAATATTTCGGAGAGATCTCAATTGGAACTCCAGCACAGAATTTCACTGTCATCTTTGACACTGGATCGTCCAACCTCTGGATCCCATCAAGAAAATGCCCATTCTACGACATTGCCTGCAGTGAGTATATGCAGCTTAAATAAGCAAATAAATCGTGAATTGAGGTTCAGTTGACGGTCGTGTTTCGAAACAATTAGTTGACTGCGCATTCATCTGCTAAGCCACGTAGATTCAAGTTTCATTGAATCTAAAACTGGCTTTTTGATTATAATATTTTTGCAGTGTTGCACCATCGCTACGACAGCGCTGCATCGTCAACCTACAAGGAGGACGGCAGAAAGATGGCCATTCAATATGGAACTGGTAGTATGAAGGGATTCATCAGTCTCGACAAAGTCTGCGTGAGTGACCATAGACTTAGTGACCAACCGCTAGGAACACAAAAAAATACACAATGCTAAATCAAAGCATGAAGTATTCGGCAAGGAAGTAATTGGACAAGGATTGTAGCCACTCACCTATTTCATCGTCCCATGTACTCTTTTGAATAGTTCAATGAGCATTTAAACATATAATTATGTAGGTTGCTGGAATCTGTGCTGATGATCAGCCATTCGCCGAGGCCACTTCCGAGCCAGGCCTCACCTTTGTTGCCGCTAAATTTGATGGAATTCTCGGAATGGCGTTCCCCGAAATCGCCGTACTTGGTTAGTCGCGCAACATTCTCAATTTAACCACTCCCCATGAACTGGCAAAAACTTTTGTGTTCAGTTCAAAAGTGACAGTAGCTTGTCTTTTCAGGAGTAAAGCCCGTTTTCAACACCCTCGTCGACCAAAAGAAGGTTCCTGAACCAGTGTTTGCTTTCTGGCTGAACAGGTAGAGGCACTTAATGGGTAAATAGTCCATCGCATCACATCCGCACATCTATGACCCTTTATGAAAACCACTTAGTGTTTTGTTTCTGAGCATGTACTCATTATGTGACATTTGATATATACCTGTGATAGCCAACGAGAATGTGCCATCAAATTAGAAAAAAGCCTTCCAGAAATCCCGATTCGGAACTTGGCGGAGAGATAACTTTTGGTGGAACCGACTCCCGTCGCTATGTAGAGCCAATCACTTACGTTCCAGTGACTCGCAAGGGATACTGGCAGTTCAAGATGGACAAGGTTCAACTATCACCCATTATTTTCAGTAATAGCCTAACTGTGTTCACTCGTAATACAAACAACCATATTCTCCGAAAAAAAAAGATTTACTTGACTATTCTGGAGTTTTTTGTTGTGAAAGTGTCTGTTTTAGATGGTCGGAGTTTCGGGTGATCTCGCATGCAAGAATGGATGCCAAGCTATTGCTGATACCGGTACCTCTCTTATTGCTGGACCCAAAGCTCAGGTGGAAGCTATCCAAAACTACATCGGAGCAGAGCCACTGATGAAGGGAGAGGTTTGTTACGCTTCTAATTTCACCGGCAAAGCGCTCAAATGTGGCGGTAAACATTGTTTATCCGAGCTTTCAATACCCCAATTAGGTAAGAAATAATAATGACAATATATTTCAGTACATGATCCCTTGCGACAAGGTCCCCTCTCTTCCCACCATCGACTTTGTTATTGGTGGACAGAAGTACACTCTGACTGGACACGACTATGTACTTAACGTGGGTGACGGAAACAATTTAAACATAAATTTGTCATAAACTTCCTTGGAAATGGCTTTTATGCATATAATCTGATCTGTATTTTATAATAAGTTGTTGTTTAAGATTACTACTATGGGAAAGTCGATCTGCCTGTCCGGCTTCATGGGCATGGATCTTCCCCCGAAGGTCGGAGACCTATGGATTCTCGGCGACGTCTTCATCGGAAGGTTTGTTGATTTGACACTAGGGGTGATGGAGGAGATAATCAAGTGATTTACTTAAATGACCTAAGGATGATGTCACATGCTGCAAGCATCTTGAATACATGTCTGAAAAATACACACGATATATTTACCCTTTCACTAACAAATTTTCTTTCAGATACTACAGTGTGTTCGATTTCGGAAAGACCCAAGTAGGCTTCGCTCAGGCGAGAGACGCTGAGAGAGTGCCGGTACGTCTGTTTGTATGAATTTGATTAGTTCACAGAAAACTCGTATTATCGAATAGTTTGACAGTTTTCAAGCAGCTCACACGTTCGGACAAAATTTGTTTCTCATATCAAAAAGATCGTTTGATTACGATCACGGTCAAGGCCGTCCAGGGTATGAGTAGTTATGAAACAACGTTGTATGAATTAATTATGAATTAAGAGTAATAGTTAAGGAGTATCTTTGATGGTCGTATAGGTTCCATATTTAGATCGCCCCTGCTGTCAGAGCATATAACGAGTGGCCGAAAGCCTCCAGACTCTTCGACGAAAGCGACGGCGAAGACGAACTGTTCTTCTAAGTCTTCAACGCTAGCGTTAATACCTATCACCATAACAAATCAATTGCCTGTTAAGTAATGAAGCGAGGTATTCAACATCAGCGCTTTAATTATGGTATTCTGTAAATACGTTTATTTATTTAGAAACTGCGTTTATAAATCGTTTGCAATAAATATTTGTGTTTCTGATTATGACTTTGCTTTGCTTCATTTTCTTATCGTTTTCAACGGTAAGAAGAATGAACCAACGTTTGTATGAATTGAGTTGTTCCGTATTTGTTTCCCCGGCCACAATAGCGATTACAGTCGCGTTTAAGCTAAAGAATGCCTTGTATCCATGCTACTCAAAAAATTGTCTTCCAGTAAATGATGTCATTTATGAGTTAAACCCTTTCTAGTCAGTAGTAAGCGCTCACTTCAAGGTGCTCAAGAGTGAACACTTTTTGAACCGTTCTCGCGCTGCCAAAAAAAATTGGAAAAAGCGAAAAGACTATACGATGAAAATGATAATGAGAAACCGAGAAACTAATATAGGAACGTGCTATCAAAACAATGTCTTAAATGGTAATTCAATATTTTTGTTTAAATTTTGCAATTTTTTTTTAAATGATGCTTAATTTAGATTCTGTTATGTTGAAGTTGTACAGTTGTAACATGTGTCATTCACATTCCAGATTTCACTCGGCTTGCGCTCCACCATCGGGGAACCTTTTGCAGAGGTGTTGATCTTGATTTAAAAGAGTTTTTCGTAGAGTAACTAATCTGTGGCGAATGTATAAAAAACGAGAGCCGCATAAAAAACGTAACCTTGAAGTAGATTTATCTGTGTGCAAGCATACGTAAAAAAAGTTTATATTGCCGGGAAAGGAAAAAAGGATTAGCTGTTCGAAAACGCATAAACAAACACAACCACAAAATGTTTGACTTTTTTTTCATAGAACGCATTTTAGCACTTAATATGCTTTGAAATAGTTGGTTCAAGGCCTGAGGGTTTTGAAAGTGGCTAACATAACTTGAAGAGGATTCTTTGTGTCAAAACTCCTTGTCAGCCATAGAAAACCCCATTGACCTATGACTGACAGACCAACCTCGGTTCACCTTTCTAGTATGATGCGAAGTAAGAAAAAGCTGGGTTTCGACTAGTGCAGAACTATAGTCTCTTTAATAGACCAAACTCAAGTACTTTAAAAAATATTTCAAAACGTTTACCTTTTTATTTGAAAAAAAAAAGTTCCAAACACTTTGAAGAGCATACAAATTTGCAGCCCCGACTCCGGTTGGACAATTTTTCGGTAAACACTGTTACTAATTTGCTCAATCTAGAAAATAATCGGATCATCTTTTTTCAGTAAAAAAAACGAACTTTCCACTTCAGTTTACCGAACTAATGATTTGCGTCACGGAACGGAATCACTCAGTAGGAAACATCGACTGACAGGCACTATTGATGGCATTAGTAGTTGGATATGTTAAATGACACCGAATGGTAGATGTTAAACTCACACTATCTTGGCTCACACGCTGTGTATGAACTACTATGAATAACTAGCAAGTCTTGTTGTTGTTGTTGTTTTGTAAAAGTGTCAAAAGACTGTCAAAACACAATTGTAAAAACACAATTGTAATGATGTTGATTTGTTCTGGTCTTAAAAGTTAGCGGACAAGCTGTCATTTTGTGATTGATGTTCTATTTGGCACTTTTTTTTAAGAAGTGCAACTTGACAAAAACAAGGAAATTATGTAAATTATGGACACGTGACATGTGACAGTTAGGTAGCTGCACCTGTGATTACTGTATAATCAACACTGATTAATCGAATTTAACTCTCTCGGCTGATGAAGTCGCATTTGCAAGAAAACTGTAATGGAATGAGTTTTATTGTTTCAATATCGGTATACTTTTCAGGTCGCATCTGCAAGAAAACTGTAATGAAATGAGTTTTATTATTTCAATCGAAAGTTCGAAATAAAGCTTAATTATTTATCTAATTGAAAGGTTCCTTATAATGAATATACCCAAGAACGCTCGTAAGCTTCAACAAGTCGTCTCAACATCACAAAAGGGGGTTATGCAAGATACACTAGTTTCCTTACTTTTAAAGACACATGAACGTTAATTGTATTTGATGTTTTTTTGTCACGGATGTCTGGTTTTTTTTTCTGTCTTTTCTTCTCTCGAGATAGACTGCTTTCTCCGCGCGCGAGTGACCATTTCTCTCTCTCTCTCTCAGTTTGACAAGCGCAAAGCGCGCTGCATGCAGTAATGCAGCAAGGCGGAGACTGTGGATAAAAGTCGCACACGAAGCCATGTAGTTCTCATTTGATGGACAGAGATGACCGGTGGAACAGCGCTTCTCCTAGTTGCTTCATTTATTGCAAGTAGGTGTTTGGTTAATTTAGAACTTTTTTCAACCTTTGCGTATGACACTCTCTCTCTCTCCCTCTTTACGCTCTCTCTCTCTCTCTCTCTCTCTTTCTCGCTATACCTCTCTATTTTAGCACATTTGCAAGCTATTACTGAATATCATTGAAAATTGTGCACCGCTCACTCTTTCAAGTGCACACATAAGCTTTTAAGTTGGCATTTTTATTTGTCCTTAACGATTGTTGCTTATCGCGCAGTTCACGCAAAATATGTGACACATTTATAAATCTATTTGCGCTCCCTATCATCAGCGAGGGCAATATGTTAGCAGCGTGAGAAATATGGCGTTCCACTAGATTCAACCACACTACATGTGAACATTTGTCTTCACTGTAACCTGTCATACTCTAAATAAGAGTGAACTTGGAATCACCTACTCATGCTTTCTCTCCCCTTCTTTCATTGTTTGTTATACTTTTTTTACGGATTCGGAAATATCATTAACCAATATCATTAACCAAACATACCGCAACCAACAAGTGGCAAAATAAATATAAGAGACAATTAAACTTGTGGACGGTTTGATGAGAGTTGTGGAAATGTTTACATTAGTTTCTCTACTTTTTTAGTTGCGGTCGCTGTTCCATGTGAATTTGGAGAGGGCAACTACCAGCTGCAATGGGGGCTATCGGGACAAACGGTATCTTACAAATTCCTGCATTTAAACATGGTTGGCTTGTATTTGTTTCGCTGCACACTGGCTGCACATGCATTCTTTTTCAGGTCTATTTTCGAATGATCATCACGGGCGTTCCACAGCATACAAATGGATGGACGGCAGTAGGATTCGGATCATCAATGGTTTGAAACAATTTCCTCACAATCAGTAAAGTGTGTGTTTAATTAGGTGCGCATACGTTGGTGCTCATGAACATGCGGGTAGTCTCTATACTAACCAAGCCACATCTTACTTTCATCCATACAACAAGTCAACTATTGTTGTGTTTCAATAACGTTCTTTTAGATATCCGGTCTTGATGTGATTGTTGTTCGTTTGTTAAATGGACGTGTGATCGTTACCGATGAATACGTTAGAGGATTCAGCAGCCCATTTCCGGACAGGGTTCGTAGTCTTTCCACTGGGATAATTATTTTATAAAACAATCAAACTAACTAAGTGGCCATTGGTCATTATATTTTTTAATCAGACAGCATGTCGGCTTTGTTTATTTTTAGAATAGCAATGTGTTCGTCAGCTCTGTCGAGTTCAACAACGGTGTGGCGGTGATAAAGTTCTCGAGGCCCGCAGTCTCAACGGAGTATCCGTACGATAAGAACCTTCAGGGATGCCAACCATGGAAAGTGAGCGAATTAAGTTATTCTAATGCGGCTATGGATTTCCACATTAACAGTTAAGCAAATAAACTGAGAATAGCCAAGACTGATGAATATTTGTCTGCTCGTTTCAAGGTCTTTTTATGTTACTGGTCCACTTGAGCGTATGAAAGTACCTGGGTTTGGTTCTCTTGAATTTTTTTTTAGCAATTTTGCCTCCTGTCGCAATCTTTGGAAGTAATCGTTAGTTACAAAGTAATTCAAATACATACATAGTTGCAGCTGTAAATTATCTCTGTTTTTTAAGTGGGGTTGAATGTACTTGTCAATTTGAGTTAATTTATCGGAGATTTATTGCCACTTACAGTTTGACGCAACCGAAAACCTTTCACTTTTACATACCTGCAATGCAAAGGGCGCCACAGATCGTTCTAAACACAAGTTCCTGTTCGCAACCACATAGAATTGTTAAAAATGCTCAACTGGTCAGAAAGTGAGACGGAAAAATGTCTGAAGGCCATCTCAAAGTCTCTGTTGCCTTCAGCTCTTTCGTTTATTTATTAGTCTATCAGCACTACGCTTAGTTAAGAGAACTTTATACCATAAAGCGCCATAACTCATCACCCGCTCTTTGTCATTATTGTTCTTTCGATCGCTGAAACAAAGGTTAGGAGGAAAAAATGAAAATGAGTGAAAATGATTTTTATGTGATTTTTCAACTTGATAAAATAATCATTTTAAAAAGTTTTCACTGAAGAAAAGTGCGTGAGAAACCGAGAGCAAGTTCATAAAAAAGCAGAAACTCTTAAACTTTGGCGACACGCGGAATTTATAAGCAGACAGTTTCCGTCATAAAAAGATCGCATTTTGTTGCTCACGCGACAAATGCCGTAGGCATAATGATTGATTGAGCATTTCAATCTGTTGTAAACACAAAGGAGACAATTAATAACACTGTCTGACCGGTGAATGTTGCTCTTTGATCTTCACTAAAGAAAAATTCCTGGATTGTCAGGTGTTTTTTCTTATAGCTTACATTGCAGTTCGCCGTGGGACTTAACCGAATGTCTCCAAATGGGGACCTTTTTCATCATATACGTACACCGGTCACCCGAATGGTCTGCCTCGATCAGTGTCGGATATAATTTCAATTATGAAATGATTTATAATTAATATGTTATTTACATCCTTGCTTTAGATTTCACCTTTTAATAGTTTTCAACAAAACTTGTTGTCATCGCTTAGAACCACAAACTGCATTCGTTTCGAATAATCCTTATTGCCACTGTTTATTTCCAAATAGGGCATCTCCTTTAATTAAACGGGCACCTTGCATGATTCCATACTAGGCATACTAACTTTATTTTCACTTGAAACACTTGCACTATTCGAGTTTTCCAGAAGAAATGTTTATACATATACGTGCATCATTTCACGAATAAAACATGATATATATCTAAATTTTATATTATATTACGCTACTTAAATAACTTGTTAGAAACTGCAAGTAACGAACTCGGGAACAATCGAATATGTAATTGAGAAAGGTTTTAGTATCACAAATAGTACAGTAGGATGTAACACATCTAACATACACGTATTCGAAACAACAGATATATGTGAGGAAAGATTGTAAAATAACCAATCGATGAAAATAAGAAAGTAGTAGGAAGATTCCATACGATTACCGAGTATTTAACGCAGAGTAAAAGGTCTGATTCATTTTTTTTGTAATGAAACCTTATTGGCCTAGTAATTTTGGATGGATATTTAAATTTTTGATTATCGGGATTGAGCGGGGAAAATTTATATGTTTCTTCATACATTTGCTATTCGATTCATTCCAGCGAAGTCATATTTATCGTCCAAATAGCGGTACGATTTCCATACGATTGTTAGGAACCACGTCTGAAGTAAACGAAGCTTAATGATAACTGCGAACAGTGATACAGACAAAATTCACCAATAGCTATTTAATTATCTATTTAGCTCACCAGCAACATCTTATTTCAGCCATTATTGAAAAAAAAAAAAAAAAAAAAAAAAAAAAAAAAAAAAACACAAAGAACTTACTTCAATAATGATTACCGCGATTGTAATGAAGATTTGGAGAACTATCCACAATTCCTTTTCTGAAAATGAAATGTGGATGTACATATGACATGCTAACTATTAGTTCGGAATATACCATTTGTTTTCTGCACTCCCCAAATAAGAGTTGGATTTGTGAAGTTGGAAAGAGTTTTGCCTTTTTTTTCTATTTGGGCCCTACGAGTGCGCAAATGGACCTATATTGGAGGGGCATTGCGGGGGACCAATTTCAAATTTCAACCATCCCACTTCTCCATCGTTTTTTTCCCTCAGCCAAAACTTATTTCCTAGTGCTCGGATTACAAGCTGGCTAAACTGCTTTATCTGCGATTGCACGAGCAAAAATAAGGAACTAATTTTACGGATTAAAAGAAGCGCAATTCCTCAATAGAGCAAATAGCAAGATGTGTGGATATCTCAGACAGTTAAATGAATAAAGAATCCATTCAATAATAAATTACTACCGATTTAATGTAAAATGTATGTAAATTCGTTAAAGTTGTCATTTAGTACGGCTTACTCTATGAGTACCATAAGTGTAGTTCACCTGTTGTCATTGCTCCAGAGTCAGCCATTGGTGTAAATACTGGTGATCGGTAGCCCAAAATTAATAATAAGAATAACAGGAACAGGAAGCAACATGCGGCGGACTGAAAAAGATATGTCGTGTAACAAAAAACGTCTTAAACTATGTTTATATACCATCGTAATGAATAATAGGTGCAAAGGTTTCCTCTTCAAAATATAAAAATGCTGTATGATGCGCTCAGGACACATGATGGATGATGGGACTAATAAGTTTCCAAATTCCAATATTGCAACGATGTTTGAGCTGCTCTCTTCCCCAAATGTGGTAAATAAACCAGGAAGGTTTTTGTTTTCCCCAAATTCCCGGGATTTTTTTTTGTTTGTGTTCAATTGGAGATTTCGAAGATTGGCAAATGGACTTCGTATGTCATCATACATCTTCCACTCTACCTAACTGAGGCAAATTGTCCAGTTCCATTTGGAATAGTGCTATATTTCACAATAAATGCACAATGAACAAGGCAATATGTAAAACATAGATTCACAAAGCCGGACATTAGTGATCAGTTTTTTTTAGATGGAACTTATCGCGGCTACCGCATGGTGCGGGTCGATATGTATAAATTAATGGATACTAATAGACTACTAACTAACATTGCAAACACGTCTCGTCAAAACAATAAGACTCACCTGAAAGCAGATGTGTGCAGAAACAAGGAGGCGATTTTCCATTTTTAGGCCAATCAATAAAACGATTGAAGCTACGGCAGTGATTAGCAGAAGGCTGGCCTCAACCACACCGGAGAAGACTTGACCGATCGATAATGTACGGTAGAGAGCGATCAGTCCAACAACTGCAAGATGGACGATTGCAACCAAGGAAGCCTGAAAGAGCCTGATTGAATTTTGAGGTAGGTCCAATGTAAGCACCCAGATAGATCAGACATTTGTGAAATGTTGTGCATTGTTTAATATTCATGCACCACAATTAAGCAGCATGATTATATGATTTACGCGCCGCAACGACTGCAAACACCTGCATGTTTCACGTCTGTTTTTTTTTGCTCTTTTTCTTAGTTTTTTGTTTTGTTGCAATTTTGCAACCACTGTGGTTCTCTGTTCGGAATGTCATACTAATTGAATTGTAATCTCGGTTCGGATCTCCCTATTTGCCCTTTTTTCTTTCTGGAATAAAACAATGCTCCTCGCCATCTTACAAGGAGCGCGCAGCGTTAAAAGATCCTCCCTGGAAATGAGCCTATTATGGGTAAATAAAGCATGGCCAAGGGTATTTGAATATATGTTCCGAAATCTCTATGGACTTCTGGAATTCAGAATATGAGCCCCGAAGTTACAGCGTTGTGGCAATTTTGTTGCAATTGGCGCCTTTTCTTGACAATTAAATCATCGGTATTGTGGTGTAGTGGATAGCTCTCCAGCTTGCGGTTATTGCGGCCAGGGTTCTATTCCCTTCAGGAACTTTTTTTTTTTTTTTGCTTTTTTTTTCAGTTTTTTTTTTTAACGTTATATTTCTATAGGGAAAGTGTATCCAACATGATTATTTTCGTTCAAAATCATTCAAAAGGGGCTGTCTTCACTGTCTGCATCTTCGTGCAAAATAATCATCTTTCTTTTTTTTGCCCAGTTTACATCAATAGCCTTGTCAATCGCATACAAACATTTAGAAAAATAGGTGAATATGAAATTTACTTTAACCGAACAGTGAGAAACAACATTTGATACGAACACTAGCAGCGATGGAACTCTTCGATAAATGTGGCAAGCAGAATTCATCATGAGATAGATGAGACAGACCGATAGCCATTGTGATAGTGCCATGAGCAATGTTCACTTTAGAGACACCAGCAACTTTGTTCAGTTAAACATATATGTTTCTATGATTTAGTGGATGTTTCTCACTGTTCGGTTAAAGTAAATTTCATATTCACCTATTTTTCTAAATGTTTGTATGCGATTGACAAGGCTATTGATGTAAACTGGGCAAAAAAAAGAAAGATGATTATTTTGCACGAAGATGCAGACAGTGAAGACAGCCCCTTTTGAATGATTTTGATCGAAAATAATCATGTTGGATACACTTTCCCTATAGAAATATAATGTTAAAAAAAAACTGCAAAAAAAAGTTCCTGAAGGGAATAGAACCCTGGCCGCAATAACTGCAAGCTGGAGAGCTATCCACTACACCACAATACCGATGATTTAATTGTCAAGAAAAGGCGCCAATTGCAACAAAATTGCCACAACGCTATAACTTCGTGGCTCATATTCTGAATTCCAGAAGTCCATAGAGATTTCGGAACATATATTCAAATACCCTTGGCCATGCTTTATTTTCCCATAATAGGCTCATTTCCAGGGAGGATCTTTTAACGCTGCGCGCTCCTTGTTAGAATAGCAACAATCTGTGAACACTGAATTGATGTTGCGTTTTAGCAAGCATGATGCAAAAAAAAACTATCGACCACCTGTAGCATTTCAGGTAAGTTTTACGCCAGGTGTTGTAACGTTTCTACACAATGACGTGTTATATGTATTTTCATTTTCAATCATCTTGCACATTTTCATGGGGTCTGCCAAAACAACTACGGGTTGTTGGCTCTACGGCCGAATAATAAACTTGAACCCTTAATTGGGATCGTCTGTATTCCGATTTCAAATTCCGAGCTCACTTAGTTAGTTCCCAACATATTGCGTCTTTTATCTGCCTACATCCACCCGCAAGTAAAGATCTCTTTAGGATAGCGGAGTGTTTAAAGGGTACCAGGAAACAAATCACCACAACATTCCCACAATATTTTCCCGATATCAAAATTAAAGGGATTGATGAAAGATTTAGCATTTCAATAGACGTTCAGAGTTTGAAACCAAATGTTAGTACTCGTATGAAACCCATGCAGTTTCAGTTTTTTTTCTCTGAGGTCGCGCTTGATCTGCAAGATTTCTAAGAAAAGCATCAAATTAGGACCACAAGAGTCAGACACCCGTAAAATTGTGTGCCTTTGCTGACATAACACTTCCGATTCACGAATCACTTCATCTATTCTAACCAGAAACCATTAAATGCAATGTGCAAATTGCAATCAACTACTTTAAAAGGATCCTGTAAGATTGGTTTCCTCAACAGACAAGTTTCATTGTGGTTTTAGGGCCACCATTCTTTCGAACTACAACTTGGTCCCGGCATAATTGGTTTCTCAGTTTCAATAAGCAATAATTACTGTTCGCAAGGACAGAAAGATGACCTTTCGAACACTTTAGTTATTTTTCTGCCGGTGGGCATAATTAATTCTTAGTCCACTTAAAATTACCCTGGACGAGCTTGTAAGAGAGCAGTAAGTTTTCATTTATTTCATTTCTCCAAATTTTTGATGCAAAAAGTGGTGTCAGGCCAGAGTGAGAAGGCGAAATTTGTCAGCAAATGGATGTTAAAATATGGAAAAGTCGATTTTAATTTTCTAATACAACGAAAATACTCTGACATCCATGTCGAAATTTGTGGATAAGCAGATAACGATCTGATCATTGTGATTTCCGATGCTCTGAGGGTGCATTCAGTGGTTATGCTAACAAGTACCTATTAGTTGAGTCATTAATCTCTAGATTTTTAATTATCCTATTGTTCCTACAAAATATAATCATAAATTTTCATAAAAATACACTTGAAAATTTATGAAAATTTATGATTATATTTTGAATTTTTAATAAAGGGCTTGCAACGCCCACTCTTGCAATTAAAGTATTATGCCTAACGAATCGCTTGTAATTGCACTTACCGATCAAAAACTTGAGAATCAAGGTTACTACGTTCTGGGGCGCATAGTGCGGCGCATACTTTCCCGCACGTTTTGGGCGTGCGTGCATACTTTCCCGCATGGTGTGGCGTGCGCGCAGACTTTCCCGCAGAGCTGCAGACTTTCCCGCATACTTTCCTGCATACTCTGCCATCATGCGGAAACTCGCTGAAATTACACATTGCGACACTTTTGTTCGCCCAACCATGCGGCAGACTTTCCCGCAGACATAACCGCGAGGCGCAGACTTTCCCGCAGACATACCCGCAGACTTTCCCGCAGACATAGCCGCATGGTTTCCTGCAGACAAACCCGCCACGCAAAAAAGTTGCCTCCCTAAAACGCTTAGGACGTAGTCCAAATGACTGCCAGCCGAGAGACGTCTCCGCCTTTCCATCCTTTTGCCACATGTGCGGTTATGGCTGAGTGGTTGAAGGCGCTGACTACAGATGAGTGGTCAGGGTTCAATTCCACCCATGTGCTTATGTCTTATGAGGCTTTATTCATAGAATATATGTTATGTGAAGTGTTCTACATGGCACATAATATGTAATGTACTAAATTACACAATAAACAAACATTAAATTATTTTTCGAATTTTTTCCCCCTGCAGACATATCCGCACGGTGCACCGCAGACTTTCCCGCATAGTGCGGACCTGTAAACCCGCACCATGCGGGAAAGTCTGCGGTGCACCATGCGGGTCAGGTTCAGAGTACAACAATCCTAGGAACTTTCCACAAGCCGCAATAGCGAGTTGAAAAATTGCGGGTAACTTTTGTACCGCACTTGATATAAAGAGTGTCAAGTTGAATTTTTCGAGGAATATTCTACAGGATCAGTTGGACTTGTCACCAGATTCTCTTTGACAGACACAAGTTGGGTTACCTTCCATCGCTCTACCGCGGCTTAATTTTTTACAATTAGCTCCGCGTGACACATGTTAATTTAACGATTGAGTGGTAGTAAGACACGTAATTGCAATCACTAAAGATATGGAACTTTAAGGTAAATAAAATGTTAAAGGTTTTCGTACAAATTTATTTTGTTTGGGGGTTAGCAATGCAGGAAATCATATCGCCGAGCTAAATTTAGTTTCTTCCTTGATGACCTTTTACCTTTTGTTTTCGGCAATAGAGTCATCCTCGCATTAATTAAAGAGAAAAGTGCTAATAAAGGACGAATGCTTTATTCGCTATCTAACCACTCAATCCTTATAATGCCCATTTTGAACTGCTACATCGTGAAGGTAAAAAGTAAACAAATTGAATGACAGTCTCTAACAGCGTAATACAACTGCTATTGTTTACAAAGTGTCTTACAATTTTATGCATTAGAACTTTGCTTTTAAGCCTTTTGGTTGCCTCACATAGAAGAGATGACAAGATGCTAGAGACGCTCGGTGAATTAGCCTCTAATTTGACATCTGAATGCTGAAGACACGCGACTTTTTTGCAAGTTTGCAAACCGATAGAATCCGATAGAAAACAAGGCAAAAAGAGAAAATCCAAGCAAAAAGCAAAAGAAAAAGACTGACTGAATTTGCAGTTCGCGTCAACTAATATATGTTTAAAATGTCAGTGTTTCAGAACAGAAAGAGTTAGTATGAAATAAGAATTCAATGAAACCAATTGCCAAACACTACCTTTGTATGTGTGCATCCGGACTGTTGTGGCCGTCGAGAAATACTATTTGAGCGCATTGTCAAAAACTTCTGAAAACTTATATTTTGTAGTAAAAAGTGTAATAATTGTTTGCCAAAAGTGCCAAACAAGGCAAGTGGTCGCATATGGATAACATGAAACTTCTACTTATGCATACAACAAAACAGACATATAATGAACATGTGGAATGAATGGCATCTTTAAAAAGTTGATGCCTAAAGGTATTTGCTCCTTTGTATAAAATTACTTCACTGCGAATAGAATGGGTAACTAATGTGCACGCTCTGGAGAACACGAAATGAGTGTGTGACGGATAATTTATTATTATTTAGAGGCAAATGGCTTGTGGCAGGACGTTAACGTGGAATGGATCGTAAAATATGATCTTCTAGACATTCATTCTGTTTTATTCCCAATTTATGAGCTAAGGTATCCATGTTAAAAGACCGTAGCGTTTCGTTTATGTTCTGAATTGAGGTATCGCCCTTTTAATAATAAGCGGAAGAATACCCCTTCATTAAGTATGATTTCAAGTGAAAAAAAATGAAATTCATCAGTGTTTTTTTTTCTTCAAAATCATGTGAAAGAAGTAAGTAGACGAGAAGCCATAAGTGCCCCGAACGAGTTTGCACTCTAATATTTTCAAGAAACAAAGTATCAACTTAACAAAATTAACCACAAAAAAATGTCAATTGAGCAAGACAAGGAAGGAAAATACAATCTATTGAGGTAAACACAAAGATTATGTGCATAACCGCGCTCAGACGGTTCCAATTCATGGGACAGCACAGATGGAGAATTCTGGATGTACTACGAGCACTAAAGCTGAGGTCAAAAATAGCCTGGTGACGTGTGCCAAAGTTACATTTATAGATAGAGTGTGCTTGCTTGAATATGGCATGGCACAAACATTTCTCGTCGAGTTGTTTGGCCGAGGGCTGGTTCGAAATAGAGAATGGCCAATACTTCAGCCATCGCACGCCCCCAATTCCAACGCTCACAGAAGATATCTGTTTCAAGTTAATTTCGAATTCACAAGTAAATAGAAGGAATATGTTTCTTGGGTCATTTCATAACTCAAAGAAAAAACACTAATAAAACAACGAATTGGTCATTTCAATTCTAAAGAAGCCATTTTAATAACATTTTGAGAAGTGATGGGGTATCAAAGAGAAGTTTGGGCTTCCTTTAATTTGAAGCAATTGATTGTCTGTACTTGTGTACTTCATTATTATGTTGTTAACATATGTCAAGGAGAGAGAGAGGATGGGCAAGTAAACTAACATGAAAACAAAAATCTCGAAAGAATGAAAACAAGGTCTAAGCAAGTAATCCTAAGGGCAACTGTTTGAAAACAACGACTCTTTTGGGAGGTGTACATAAAAACAAAAACAAGGTAAGGCTAGTTGGGAATGAAAATTGGTGTGGATTTCTGCGTCTATCGGTAAACTGTTCTTCTGGCTCTAGCTTCTCAAGGATGAACCTATCTTATATGGTGTTAAAAGTTGGTCACACCGTCAATTGTGTGCATTTCATAGTAGAATTTTCATTCAGTTCATCCAATGGACAAACCCTGGGTGACACAACGGTTGTTCTGACCATCGATGGAATTCGGTCTGTAAGGAACCTTTAAAGGAAGTGTGGTCATCTTCAACATTCATGTTATGTCGATCGACTTAAAAGTTAGTGACATTGTGTTTGGTCTAGTGGGTCTTCAGTAACATTCGTGAGTCTTTATGTGCGGCTCTGACCCTCTGACTACAAGTGCTTAGGCATATTCTAATTAAATAAGCTCATCGGAATCAATTAGACAGGAATAATTCACCGCCCCATTTCTTCTCTCAACAATCAAGGAAGGCAAATCTCAAATGTAATTAGGGATAGAGTGACTAAGAAGGCAATATAGTGTTTATCGTCCCGACAACAGCAGCCTCATCACTTTAATCAACGCCTTACGTGTTGATTACTCCATTTTCACTTGTTGCGTTATTCATGCAAACCATACGTGTACCTAATATGGGCGCGTTTTTCTAAACTTCGCCATCTTTTCAACTTGATTTACGAGAATCACAGAAAAAAAATTAAATTATAATTATCTTCAGCCTATCGTTGACTGTGGATTTTCTTTCAATGCAATATCATTCAATTTGTGCTAAACGGTAGACTAACCTACAAATAATTATGGCCTCCGTTCAGTTTACGAGTATTCTTCAAGCTTTAGTGTAACTATTTTAATGAGTCACAAGACCTTTTCGCACATGTGTTTCACATTTTGTTTTGAGTTTGTGTGTATGTGGTGAAAGGGGAAGGGGATAACAAAATATCTTCTTACGCCTTGAACTTGTTTGATCTTTTTGCAGCTGTTGACACAAATTGTCGGTAACATCTGCCGAAAGTTTGTGGAAACCTTCCCCTTCCTTACGCAGAATTATTGTCGGAACTTATTCCATATGGTAATGACTCAGAGACACTGTTAGTATTGAGAGGTGTATTTGACTTTAATATACTCATTTGTGAAATAGGTTTTTACTTACAAATCAACACATCGCAGAGTATTTAATCATCACACATTGAACTGAATTCCGTCGAAGTCTGCTATTTCTGCAATAATATAAAATGAGTGATTAATTCTCAACTGTTGTTCGAGACAGAGATAAATAACAACGCTATACGTACTGGTATTAGAAATCTATATATACAATCTCTGCAAATTGCTAACTACTTATTTTCTCTTTTCTCTTGAGAATTAGTGTATGTTATTGTCGGCTAAAACTGTCCAATTGTGTTCAATGATTAAACCGGCAATCAATATAAGTTTCTTTAATCGAAAAATTCTGTCCAAACATACACTTCGAGGAACAATCAGAATAAACAGTGGGAATATCACAACAAACTAAAACTAAAATATAGAATAATCATCGAATATTCAGAGGCAAGAAATGTTTGTGAATGAAAGCATAGAGAAGATGATGCAGAAAAATATGCAAAACTCAATTCGTTGATTTGATTTCATTGCATTGTTCGTAATGGAACTTCTTGTTTGATTAAAATTTACAATACAACTACATAACCAAATGGATCTTAACAAAACCCTCATAAAATATTTCCAAGTAGAATTTACGTGCAATAACAAATGACACGCGGAAAACAAGAAAAAAATCAAAGTTATAAAGATTATTCGCGTAAATCTAGGTAAGGGAAATGAAGAATTGTGCACAGTATTCGAACGTACTTCTGTTTTTCAAGTTATAAAATATTCCAATGAACGTTTGTGCACACTTTTGTTGACTACAAAGAAAGCAGGACTCATGAGTACCCGAACCGGAAAGAAACTTGCATACAACATAGAAATATTGAATGAGTCTTGAAGTGAGTCTTGAAGACTTATTAAGCCCGAAAGCTGCTGCAGAGGAGAACCTCAAAACACATTCAATACCTCCGTGAAAAAACAACAGGGTTTGCAATATGCAAAGCAACAAAACTTAATCAAATAATCAAAAACAAATCAATAATTCACTAGTCTAAGGGGTGAAGAAATCAAGAGACAGAATTAAAGTGAACGAAGCAGAAGCGAAGTGATTTGATGCGATCGCGAAAGGCTGTTGTATAGTGAAGAAGGTGGAATATTAGTAAATATGCATAAAATATTTTCTATTAAAGTGCCAGCCAGATTTCATAAGAAGGAGCAAATAGAGGAGGAATTCACCATTTTCTTAAGATAAGCTCACGAAACTTCTAGGATAAGTAGAGCAGAAATGCCAGTTTGAGCATATTCGGTCAAAAAATACGTGTAGGGAGGTAATCAGAAACGAATGGCAGGGAATTGAGAGGGAGGGAGTGGGAATAAAGATAGTTCACAAATAGTTACTGTCTGTCCAGAACGGCTTAAGCCGGGTAGGTTTAGATCAAACGAACGAGCACCATTGGGAGGGCGAGCGCCAGTGCAACAAAGGTCGATGATCCAGCTGCGGCGACTTCTAAAATATATTTCGTTGTTTGTTGCTACAGCTAAAAAGAACAACTACCAAAACAAACACATTTGAAGGGCGCTTTTATACCAGCATAAAATACACTTTTGTGCCCATGAATATTCAAAAGGATAGAAGGACAGGACAGAAGCACCCTGAACACCCAGTTCACCTGAGACTTCAACTCGAGCATGACCGCTGTGGAACGGGTAGATTATGTTAGCTGATAAGGAAGAGATGTTAGACACGAGTTTAGTCTGAGGTTTCTTGTAAACTAATACCAATACGGGTTCTCATCATTGTCACAACTTATTAACGTGATTTGGACTGCTGCGAATTAGCAGATGCTGGAGGAATGCTAACTTAATTATCGTGGCAACGCATACTTGCAGGAATCAATATGATTAATTTTAAATACATACCTTCATTGTTATCTGGAGCGGTGACAACGACGTAATTCCTTGCCATGGAACCCCAACCGAAACTGTTTCTGGCTTCCACCTAAATTGCGCGTTTCACATTGTTGCGCGTTTCACCCCGTGAATAAAATGGTTACTTATAACAACCAATTTAAGCATTACGTGGACGAAATTCAGAAAATAACTTCATAACCGTTTTCTTTGAGCCAAGATCTGACCTGAATGTGGTATGTCTCTCCAGGCTTCAGATAGGGAAGGACATTGACCGAATGAGTCCACTCCATTGGTCCGGTTTGATCTCCTGCAACGACAATTGTGATATTAGAGACTCTCACAAATACATGGAGCTCTTTTAGATTTATATTTAGTTAGATAAAGGAAAGGAATACCGACAGAAACAGAAAGACATAGATAGTGAGACAAAGTGAGCGGATGGCACATAGAAACAGCAAAACAAAAAACATACTCTTATCAATTCTGAACTGTTCGCGGTGGGTGAAGGTGTCCTCGCTGGCTGAGCGGTACAGAAGCGCGTATTCCAAAACGGGGTCTTTTGAGAAGGCGGTCCATGTCACGAAGGTGCCATCCACTTGGATATTAGATGGTCCAGGTCGTCCTGTAACCAATATATGGGAACTAAGTGACTTTTAGAGCAGAGCTCCAATTGAGTCCGTACATCAAAAACGGGACCCCCCCCCCCAATATGATCTATTTGTTGATTGGTCTTCATTTTCCTGTCCCTTATTTTTGATTTCAAGTATTTGCGGGAAAAGTGCTATAGTTCCAGGGGATTGTCAATTGTTCTGGTTGTGTGATAATTGCAGGGATGCGGCACTATGGCCTGTTTGTGTTTCACACATCCGAACACCCATCTTATAGAATTCAACACAGAGACAATCCAGCTGGAAGGCACCTGCACTTGGAGACGGAGGGAAATAGCGAGGTCTTGCGAGAGAATTAGCAATTTCACACCCGCAACTCACAGCTATGTTTATGTATGCAAAGTGGAGATAAATAATAATTGACTAGCTGCAAATTGAGCATGACTTTCAGAAAATTTCAGCAAGAGCTTAGCTTAAATTGGGATATATGAGTCATATAAAAAAGATATATTATGTTCGTCGACTCACCGGAAACATGTACAACCTTCTGATCGGTACCGATATTGTTGCTCACACGGCAAGTGTAATCTCCGAACATGTCATCGTCAAGATCCTTCAGCTGCAAAATTATATTCTTAATAAAAAAGATCGTATTCAACGCTTGGCTTAACAAAACACTTCGTCTGAGTTTCTGAGCTAGTCTAAAACAAGTTGATACCTCTAGTGATGTAACTGTGTAGTTGGACTCCCTTTGATCATATTCCACAGTGTTCTTGAAACGTGAGTCGCTGAGCTAAAAAAAATAGGATGTACGGAAGAAGTTCGTTCCAATAAACTATGTGATAGGAACAAGAATGGGCCCAGTATGCTGATCACGCATGTAAAAGGTAGTATATTCAGTGTCGCACCTTAATCTTGAATCCATTGAAGAGCCAATCGACCATCGGAACGGGATATCCATCAAATTTGCATGAAATGTTGAGTGTATCGCCTCTGGATACCGGAAGGTATGATCCAACAAGGCTCTCCACCCACGGTTTCACTAAATAAGGGATAATGATTGCCTCAGAATTAACGACCACAAGTCGCAGTGCTTTTTCCCACATCACAAAATAAAACAATGAAAAATGTGCTTCAAGTGCTAAATGTACCAAATTCTCATATTTTAGTTACTGCATTTTTATACTTGCCAGCAATTTGCTGGTTTGTTCTTGTTAATCGGAGTGCTAGTTTGCTAATGTTTATATAATCTTCATTAATGTGCTGGTTAGTAGAACGTTAGAAAACACAAAACTTGAAAAATAAAACAAAATAAAGTGAGGATTTCCAGTGGTGTTTTAATACGAAAATTGTGCATTGTTTTCCCGCATATATAAAATATGATAAGGAGAGGCTTATCAAAATTTCGTGCAAACAAAGCTAGGGATTTTACGCAGCTCTGGTGCGCTCATAGTAGTGTGGAAGCATCGGATATTGCTGGCAAACAAAGTTAGCCCTATATGAAGAAAAAAAAACATGGGTGGGTGTTGTGATATTTTCCCGGTGGGTTTAACAAATTGACGGTGAAGCGGGTGTATTGTATTGCGAGACACATAGACACAAAACAACCACTTGACACCATCGAATATGGAACTTACCATGTTCTGCCGAGTTGTTAATATCTGAAACTGGGAAGGATTTCACACACATGCATAATTGTTAGCCATCTCCATCATGATATCATTGTTAACATATGTTACGATAAATGTTACGTTTTCCTCCAAACATCAGAACAAGCAGTTGGGAATTCATTAAATGTTAACCATATACATCGCACACATATTATTGGTTAAATAGTGTATGAGGTTTATCAATAGCTTTCTATATATTCATACCAACAATGTACTATCTGTAGCGTGTATTTTTCTAGATGATACATCTCCATATTCGATTCCATGCTCAAGTGCTGATATTTTGTTTAAATGAGCTACTACCTATCACAAAGTCTATCATCGACGATCCACGTGATCGCTACTTGCACTAAGAATTGATATGTATGTGGTGTGTATGCATGTATTTCCTGCGAGTAGGCTTAATTCTTCAATCGGACAATTTTTCTCACCGTTGACCTGGACCGTGATGCTTCTTGAGGACTTTCCATTGATGTTACTTCCGACGCAAATGTACTCTCCGGCACTCTCGGGAGTGGCCTTGAAGCTCAATTGACGACCTTTGACCTCAGCTTCCGCTGGAAGAGCACCACCCTGAAATTGACAATCTAATTGCTTTTTACTTTCCCGATTCTCTCGGGTTAAACTCTGTCATAGCTTACAATATTTTTAAAAGAATGAGATATGTCTTAATTGGAAGTTTTAATTGTTGTATGTTACCTACAAATATGTTATATTATTTTCAGTTGCTGCTTAGCATGAATTTCCCCGCATTCGTGATTATATGTTGTGTGGTATGCAAATGTTGAATTCAATGACTGAGATATTCCACGGTAGCTAATTGCTGCTCTGAGATGCGCTGCGCGCCATGGTCGTTGACGCGTTTTGCGCCCCTGTTTTTATGGACCGACACCCTACGGTCAGGGACGATACTAGAGCAGTGGAGTGCGCGAAATTTAGTCGGCTCGGTCTAGTGTGTCTAGCTCGGTCTAAGTCACAGAGTGCGTATTTGTCTCGATGTGATAATACAGTAGTTGTATCAAATTAGCATCTTCATTGAATTATATATTCTGAGGTTGTGCACGACAAGTGTACTTTCATAAATTAATTTCACATTGGGAACACCGAGAGACACTTTTTTGCGATGACTTTCATTAAATAACCACGGTAGACAAAACAGCCTACAACGTATTCTGACATGTTGACATGTTACTGCGGAGGAGTTGAGTTGAATTATGAAAGAGGAACGTACCTTTTTGGACCATTTGATCTCTGGCAGGGGGTTGCCTTCTCCATTGCACGTTGCAATTACAGTCTCACCGTTAGAGAACTGCACCGGGTTCGAGTCGGGGGAGATCGTGACTTTTGGAGGGTCTGTAATTTAGTAAGGCCTTTTTATTGTACTCCAACGCATGCTCTGAACACTTACATACGCTAAGTCCTCAACTAGTTTGGCACTTCGTGCTGATAAAATAAAAAAATTCAAGGGCCCCAAACTACTCACAATGAGAATTTCAATTGTTCTAACGGAGCCTAATTTCATAATCTGGGGATTTGGATAACTCGACTGATCCCCGACTTTAGCCTCACAGCAACTATATATCTAGATGTTGCATCCGATCTAGAATCAGCACGAGCCACTCTATCAATGGTTTTTTGCGCTGATGTTTTTGGTTTGCTTATTGTAAAGAGGAGCAAAGGAACCGAATGGTACTAGCAATCGCTCTTCTTCTCGTCGCTTTTTGTAAAGTTTTTCTTGCAATCAAAACATTGCTTGCTCGGATGTGGGAGAGTGATGTGATTCGCTACGGTTAATTGATAGACGTGATCGACGTAGAAGAAACAATATTCTTTTTTCTCTTTAAGCAGTTAAAGACATTCCCTACTATATCACTAATGGTAAGAGTAAATTCCAACACGGTGCCGCTGGGTGGATGACGTGTAACAGTCGGATCAATGTCTTAGTTAATTAATAATAATAAAACCGGCAATCATTTTTAAATTAATGCTTTTTGCATATTCCCCTTTATTTTAGTTTTCCCAATCACTGCGTGGAAATTGAGGGGCAGCGAGGGTTGACGGACGTTTTGTGCGCCAATTTAAATGAACGAGGGCAGTACGGTAATCCGCATTCTATCAAGAATAAGCTGCATAAGGCATTAATCATTACCAGCCGCCGCCAGCAGTGAACACACCACGGCATTTGAAGCGCGATAGGCAGATGACAGGAAAGAGAGCGAGTTTATAATATAAAAATAAAAGCGTAAAGCCTAACGAACCAAACTTGATCAGTTTTTAGTGTTGAATAGTGAAAGCTGCCATATGGCTGAAGTTACTAAAAAAACCAACTGTTGACGACGATTTTGTGCACGATTTCCATGGGCGGATTGACAATTGAGCAAGTGTAGGAGGCAGTGTCGTAGGGTTCGGCGTTCTTGATTGTCAGAGTCGAATTCTAATAAAGAAGATAAAATTGAAGTGTTGACTTATCAATATATCCAACCATTGCACAACATTTCTACTTAAAAAGAACGAAACGTTGGATAGGTATTCAAAGTATTTAAGCCAAACTTACTCCGCCGTCTCTGCGCACTTCGTAGCGATTGTCTTCGGAGAGAATGTCCTCATCTACAGCAATCAGGTCGTCCTCCCGCTTCCATGTGATTTCTTCGTCTGAAGTACTTGCGATTGGATAAAAGTTACACAACTCATACTTTCATGTTCATCATAACTCCATGATCAGCTTATTGCTGAACCACATTGTTGGCAAATATAACATGTGATCCAAAGATGTGTGGTTGTATACAGTATTAGAAAAAAAGAAGAAAGTATAAAATCAATACCGTATTGCTCGGCATAGCACGGCAGGTCAATGTCTTGACCATCGCGAACTTGAAACGTTTGTCCACTTGTCACAATTTTCTGTCCCAATATCCCGGTTGAGAAGATTAGCAGTAGAAATATTTTGATTACCATTTTAAACCCTGCAAGGCTAATGGTATGAAGAGTAATACGATGCATACGCAATATATGAGACATTAAAAATAAAAGTAAAAACCATGTTTAAAAATGAATCAGTTTAAACAATTGTCAAATTTTGAGAGTGTTCGATAAGTAAGATCCAATGAGTAGAATTGTTAGAATGTGAGACATGCAATTCCCGGGTGTATGGTTAAATGGGGCCATCATAATGCGAATATTACATAGGGCCAGACGAGACGTGAGAGCCGACGCTTTAAATCCAAGAATTCGTGGGGTCCAAGACTGAATCTTCTTGTTATTAATGTTGTATTATATTAAAATTCCATGTTTCTGAAGGAGCGAGAAACAAACAAACAATGCCCCAGCACACGGTTACCATAAAGCCTAATAAACCAACTTAAATACATCACTTGCCGGGTAGAGAATCACAAGGTATTGTTCTAAACAAATTGTCATAGCAAACCTCATATTTTGGAGCAAATTGTTTGGAAATGTGATGCTATCACAAAAAAAAACTCCATTCAAAAGAACGCTTGTAAACATATATTTGATCTGATGAAAGGGAAATTTTGGGGGGTTCGTTTTTCATTTCAAAACAAACGAGTGGCTCTCGTTTCAAAACAATATTTTTTTCACTGTGGATTACGGTATTGGGTTTAACAAATAATCTGTGACATGTAATAACTAAATATAAGTAGTTAGTTAAAGACATTGTTAGTTCATGGATCTCAAAGAAAAATCAAAAAGAAGCTTCGGCGGGATGAAAATGTGTTCTTTTTTGGAAAGCGATGTGGGCAACTGCGTAACTAAGTACAATCAGTGCCGTGAAAAAGGCAGTACTGAGTGTCACCGAGTAGTACAGGGGGAATAAGTTTAAGTTAATGGTACAGGACAAAAGCGATCTGAAACAATTGTGTAAACCATGAAATGCCATACTATGAGAGAAAACAACCCATTGCCTACCCCAAATAGGAAGAGGAATTCAAAAAATATATAAAAGACAAAAATAACAAACTTATCGTGTTCTCTAAAGTGCAAATATATTTCGGAAACTAACTGTAACTGAACTCCAACCATTCTGTTCGCATGAAATGACATAACATCTTTCTGCATGGCATAAAAACATCTAAAAAGGGCTTGCAGCTGTCATATATGACCTGCCTGAACTTTGTTGGGGCTTGTAATAACAACTATGAAAACCTTTCTTTTGATCCATACCAGAGAATTCTTCTTATTAAACGTAGAATTGATTCTTTCATACATATAACAAGCTGTTTTTGATTTCTGAAGTTTCAAGCATGAAAAACACCAGTCACTTTTTTCGTCCTATTAATAGAGAATATTTCGTCTGGTCACTTGGACATCTACGGCAGTAATTTCAATAAAAAAGACGAAGAGCCTTGGCAGACAACTTCGTTTGTCACAGACACTGACGCTTCAAGAAGTCCCGCCAAAATCTCAGACGGCCTAGTATCAAACATTAGTAGCGCACTCACAATAACTTACTTAGGAAAAGTTGCGCTTCTGTTTTTACTCTTTGCTGAACACAGTAACATATGCATGACCAATTGGTTAATTAGCGTGCTGTGAGAAAAAAAAACAGCTGGAGCAAATTTAGTACTGGATATGAAGGAGAAATCACGCAGCGCCAAATTTGGTCATTAAAATTACATTTGGCCTTAAATATGTGGTAGCACAACGCAATCCACATAATTTCGTACCGAGGACATAGTTCTGTTTCATGCACTAAGATATTCATCATTTTCGGCTAGTTATGAATAAACATCAACTCCACCATATTATCAGCATTGTTGATTATCTCAACGATGAAAACATTACTGGGAGAATGAATAACTGTAGTGAAAGCCAGGGACGAGAGGGATTGAGGGATAAAGAGACAGAGAGATGGAGAGACGCAGCGACGGAGAGACCCAGAGAGCAAAACCCATATCGGTCTGATATATCGGGTGCGGTGACCAATTTTATGGGTGTTCCACCACTACACGACCAACAACACCGATTCAGGAAAAGCCGGCAAAAGACCAATAACACCCCTGAAGGCACTATTGAAATATGTGCGTTGAAATCGATCCCCGAATACATTGAAACGCCGGTAAATAGCCCCGTTTACACCAAAAATGTTTGCCTATCACCGGAAGTCATTGCTGCAACATGCGTTACGATACTATACGCATTGATACGTATATTGGCACATATAGTCCGAAACTTAATAGTTAACTTAAGGAGAACTAAACACGGACAATGTTTAGTCACAGCCAAATTCACCACGTGCGTTATCAGCGTCTATTTGTGTTTTTTATTCAAATCAGCCAACATGTGATATTCCTTCGAGACAAAAACGTCATTTGAAGGACCATCACCAACACTTTCGGATGCGTGATATTGTTTCCGGAATTTTGCTATTGAGATACAACAAGCCTACGCATTTCAGAATAGAAGGAGCGTAAACGAAACAAGAGGTCATAAAAATCATGTTTTGAAATAATAAAAAAAAACACGTTTTGGATAAGTTTCATTGACATAATTCATGCTTCTGTGACTGCACTCCACTTCATTGTTAACCATTAAGCTAATTAGATCAGCACTGATTGCCGAAACAATGCGCGAGCGTGCGCCCGTTGCATAAGGCCAAGGCGGCAATTTGGATAATTCGGATAATTACTTCAGTGCGCCAATCCGACAAATGAGTGGAATGGGAGATGAGGGAGTGCTTCTTTCGAGTGGATAACTGGGCAATATTTAGAGGATTTAGTTGTATTGTCTTACCAGTTTGATAAGATAACCTTAAGCTAGAAACACTAATACTTAAAAACAGTTTGTTTTAATAAGAGCCAAATTGGTCGTCTGGTTTTTTTCTAGTTTTTGGTGAGTATGATGTGAACTCAGAATGAATTGAGTCCGCCGTAGAGCAACTTTCCCACATTTATGCAAACTGCGCACTTTTGTAACAATGAAACTTGTCTGTCCAGACTGTCTAACACCAATCATGGTAATTTTTATGGGGTGAATAATCACATATTGCAGAGCGCATGGGACTTATGAAAATGCAAATTTCAGGAGGGGGGGAGAGTTTGTTTATTCATGCCATTTGGAACAAAAATATTCCTTGGAGAATTTCGGACACAACGGTCAGCACCTCGTTACGTGGATGAAAAGAGCATGAGAAATGGCAAAGGTACAAAGAGGGCTGAAGAAAGGAGTATGGGAAGCTAGCGAGGAGATAGTGGGTTCCATTGACTTAGTAAGGAGACCTAGTAAATGTTTCATCCGATCATATCTCGAAAATGCAGAGTAACCGTCGTACAATTAAGGTTGGAATAGGTATGCTGCTAAGGAACCGCATGAATCAGTAAATGGGGACGTCTACTTGTTCCGTGTGAAACATTACTACTGGTCAGCTTGTCAAAACTGAATGCTTCGTTCAATTTCGTATGCACACTTTTTTATGTTATTTGTGTACATCTTCTCGAAATTTCTACAAATTTGTGTACAAACAGATTGTGAGTACACATGTACTCACAGTGTTTCAGAATGAAAGAGAAAAACTAAATCAGCAAAAAGCTTCACTAGCGGAAATTAGAATAAGATTGCTACATGTAAAAAAACTCATAGAAAACATGTATCCTTTGATTGTAAAGAACTCATGCAAGAGGGTGAATTTGTTATTTAAAGTATCTGTCAGTAATGACATGAATGATGATAATCCGTGGCCTGCTAAGGTTGGGAATATGTTCCCAGAGGAGGGGCGGAGCCTCTGAGCGGGGGAGGGTTCGTCCCAGAACGTTCTCTGCCCTCTGACACTCTCTCATCCTTTTTTGTTCATAGATTCACATTTTATATATATATCCCCATTGATAAATATCGTGAAAATTACCTGGAAAGAATTGGGAAAACTAAATAGTGTGCACGAGCACCAGGAGTTTAAGAACTATTAACTATATTCGTTTCGGTTAGTTGTAAACAAAATCAAACCTAAATTTCAGATGGAAAACGTCTGGGTAACGAGTCCTAAAGCGATATCTTTATCACGAAGGCGTGCCAAAACTTTCACACTGAAACAACCACGCAGAATTCCAAATCAAAACAAACCTCGAGGAACCCTCGACATTGAAAAGTCAAGGCACTTGATGTAAAAAAAAGTATTCCTGAAGGAGTGTTCAATGTTGTCATTGCAGTGTTCTAGACGTGGCACGCGTAATTCTTTTATGATTGGGGCAGATGTTTCAAGTGAATGCAACTGTGTCGCGATTGCTGGAGATATACGCTTCATGAGGCCTTTGGGACAGGGATTGTCTTAGCCAGTTGAACAGTTTCCAATCAAATATTACGAATCTTGTGTGGGAATGAAGATAAAGACATAAGGGAAACTCTACGGTAATATCAACAGAGATGTCACACATAATTTTGTATAGCATGTCAAAAAAAATCTATTTCTTTCAATCACCGCGGTGAGCAAATTTATACAGCTTGGTCAGTCACGAAAAATCAGACCTTGCAAAAAATTGCTGCATAACATGGCTAGGGGGAAATGTGATTTGCGTAGGATTTTGGCGAAAAAAGACTCCCTTGAGGGTCAGCTTTTGCGTTCAAAAGGTGTATATTTGGAACAAATAACAACTATTTTGGCGAAAAAAATGTACTAGTCCACAAAGCTATGTCGAGGGTTGTCGAGGAAAATACTATGCTCATCAGCGTTTTATAATTGTATTATCTTCGGAGCGTTCCATTATTCTTTGAGTGCCTCTGACCCTCAACAAAATAAAAAAAAAGAGTTTTTAGTGGACATATATGATGCCCCATCACTGGATAATTTAGCCTGCTTATATGCAGAAATCGATGGTTTTTAATAAGGAATTCATCGCCGGCATAGGCACTTTTTCAAATTCGCACATGGTAAATGGGGTTCGATATGGGATATGGGCAACAATCTCTGCATATAAATTATTCTCTATATAGAGATGAGCGTCATCGGTTCATAGCTATATGTCATTGTGAAGTAGGGGAAGAATACCACAGCTTAAATCTAGAAAAACTGGAATGGGGAGCTTTTCGGTATATTCTTCAAATAAAAGTATTTGCTGTCTCTCGGCTCGGCTATATGATGTGATAGACTAATAGCCACCGGGCCCATTCCGCAGGTTATCATGTGGTGCACATGCGCGTTCTTTTTTCCTCCAGCCCTTTTTGTGCTCCATTTTGTAATATATCGGAAAGGGGTTGCTGAAAGAATGGGAGGTGTTAAAGGTCCTGGGCCCACACAACGATTGTCCTTTCTCCGAACATTAGAAGCGATAATGATACAAATCGTCTCGATTCAATGTGCTGCTTCTGAATGACTACTTCAACATATACAACTATTTCAGAATACTGACATTACGATGTCTCCCTAACGTGCAGTTATAGAATGTGATATATAGAATGCAATGATCCAGGTAGATTCGAGGATGCTAATAATTCCCATGAGCTCTCTCTCTACAAATGAGTGCGAAAAAGCGTGACTGATTGCTGGGGGCTCTGGGTTAAGATCGACATTTTAAGCGTATAAAACACAGCGTTGGGAGTGATTGTAAAAAGGTAAACGAAGATGAAAGGTCTTAGTTGAATAGCTAAAGAGAATGCTTTACTAAATCATTACACCTTCACATGACCATCAAGAACAAGGAATTTGTACAGTTGATCTGATAACATATCCGACGGATCAAAAACAAGGGAAGCTAGGAAACCAGCATATTCAAACTTTCCAGTGAAGTTGTACTGATCAAATAATAATGAGAAATATTAATCACCTCGGCTGAATGGAAAGTGACAAAGTGATATAATGATGGGAATTATGGGTGATTTTATGATTGAATATGTCTGTTCTGATATGACCTTTATCGCCGATTATGAGACATTCGCCTGCATATGCATACATAGTATACGAGCAGTATATGAAGATAATTGCTAGCAATGATATGATAAAAACCGTTTGAAAAACAGCAAACTCATTTGAATATGATAACATTTCATGTTTTCTCCATAAATTAGGTTGGTTCTAAATTATCATGTAGATAGATCTACATCAAAATTGACAAGTAGAAAGCTATGTATAGAACCCAATGTGTAATGCAATTTTCTCCAGGAGCCCTACACAAACCTCCGTTCCTTGAGAAGAAGTACACATGGTAGGTAGGGTATGTCGAAAATAACTATTTGTAGCACGAAGGAGTTACAGAGCACACATGGTTTAAACAGCAATTTTCAAAAAAAGGAAGATATTCATAGAAAGGCAACTGCACAGTTAAACAAGAAACAGTAGGTCAAAGATTTGGCTGTAAGTAAGGAGCCTTTGGGTTGGCCGGTCAATAGATGCACTCTTTGGATACATATGCTGACTGATGATTTACTGCGGTCACCCCAAACGGGCAGTCGCTGCTTCCTTATCTGATCACCCTTTGAAATAACCAAGTAATGGTGGTTGAAACTGCGAAGACAAACATCCACAGGATTACACATTAATGCCACCATTCTCATAACGCTTTATCTAGACATGTGTAGTTCAACATGCATCCTTATGCAGCAAAATGCTATACAACAACTGATGTCTGAATTCAATATGGCAGAGTTAATGTAGAGACAGCAACACAACATAAGTAAATCATAGAAAAACTGATTTGACGCACACAACTTTGCGCTTTTATATCAACCTTTGACATACCGGTGAGTCAATCACAAACACGTCATATACGATCATTTTTAATTATCAATATCAATAACAATATGCAAATTATTGTGAAATTCTGAACTTTGACATTTCGTCTACTGTATTAGTCATTGTTTTGCTGACAAATATTATCCGTTGAGCGATATAATATACCCCCTATGATATAATATACCCCGTTTGGGCCAATTTAGTGCTCAATAAATATTAATCGCGTATAATGGTAAGCTGTCTAATTAAGTGGAGCTTAGTAAGACAAGAAGTCCAAACGTATTTTGATGCTCATGAAAAGAGCAACAAATGTTGCTGATTGAGCAGGGATTTTGGTCATTTAATGAGCTCGACGCGGTACGAGATTTGCTATCTAGGGACCGTAATCCTAATAATTATGACCAGCTTAGGTGGCAGCCGGGCTAATGGCCCAGTCTGCAGGTTAAGGCAATTACACGACAATTCTCCGGAAAGTTGAAAGTTCCGAAAGTATCTAAAATCTTCTAAAACTGAAGCCACTCATCAAATCAAAATAAGGCACCATTGTGCAAAAAACACAGAAACAATAAGTAACGGGTCGTCAATCGTAAAAGATAAATTGTATTGGCAAAGCTAGAACCTACCAATGTTAAGATATATAAAAAGAAAAGCACAAATGAAAGTGACATTTAAGTAAATCCTCCTTGGAGTAACTCCAGAACTGTTCGAGGGTCGGCGCTGATTCGGTGTCTAATGAAGCGACAAAATCGGCCTCATCTTTCTACTGTCAATAGAATAACTGCCAATGATGAAGAATCTGATTGTTTGGGGTTTTGAGGGCCAAGCATTAGAAGGCCCGATTATTCAGCACAGAAAACATTGAGAAATGAGATATGCTAACTAAGTACACATATGACTTTACAAACTAGTTCATATGAAAAATAGTGTTTGCGTTGAATAAATCCTCTTCATACAACGGTAGACCGCCAATGATGGGTCTTAGAATTAGGGGTGGAGGATTTAAGGAAAGAAAAATCTTTCACAACAGAATTTGCTTAGCAAGCCCTTTCGATGACGAGGCGTGTAGACATTTGATTGTCACGGAATTCCCCTGACAATTTCTTTAGAATAACAAAGAAGGAACGCAACCAAGGTTTTGTTAGAATACGAAAGCAAGATTTAAATCAAACTACATATTAACACGACGAAACAATTGACGGAAACATATGCTACAGAAAGAATATTTCTGGTAGTTTGATGAATCTGAGCAACATCGGAAGGCACGCTTTCTTCCTTCTTAGGCGCACTATATGTTGTGATTCATATTTATACGTATTCCGTTAAAACATAGTATGCGTATGCTCAAGAAAGGAAAAGCTGCGCTTACACTACATCAGAGAGAGGGTGCCTGCACACGAGATGTTTGCTTGTGGCAAGTCTGGTCAAAGTTAAGCCAAAGAATCCTCCCACATTTGTAAACACATCAACTGTAATCCGCAACCATTTAGGGAAGAGAGATGTGAACGAGTACATATCTTATACATATGTATAGTCGTTTCCGCTCAAACATATTTAAGCATGTACGGCCGTTTATCTAATCGTTTATTTGAAGCTACCTTTTTTTAGATTAGACACAAGGATATATTTTGTTTCGAAAGATTTGGTGATCATTCTACGGCATTCTCGAAAGGGATATCAAAGGAAGGCAACCATATGCGCTATAAGAAACACAAGCTGTCACCAATAAGAATAGCAGATTGTGATCACTGCAGACAAAGCCACAGGTCCCAAGAAATAAACATAACAACAAAGAATGAGACAAACGAAAAGAAGACAATGGAGAAATAATATCTGTCTAGGCATCCTTTATTAAATAAACAGCCAACTATAACTATGCATTTCATGTCATTAGGGAATCATATAGATAACCCTAAAGCACGTGGACCCTTAACTATGTCCTAGAAAAGTCAGGAATTTAGCCCTCTGGGCTCTAGCATCGATACGTTCCTACTTGGCACAATCGCAACAATAAAGAAACACAGCGAGTTCGTCATTCATGCCTCGAAGCGGTTGATGAACTCATATAAATGGTAATATTCATTTGAGTTACACATATTGTTTGCATATTTGCAATATATTGTCCACCGGTTTGAATTAAAAAGACTTGACGCGATCGAAGAGTGTTTGAGAGGGAGAAGGAGGGTAGCTCCCGTATGCAAATGTATATCTATCGACACTCACACTCACATACCGACACGCACAGACAAAGCACGGACGACGGCCGAGAAACCGCAAACAGCGCGCCCGTCCAATGCGGCAATAGCCAAATATGCGGTAATGGGCGAGGTGCGAGCAAAGGAGTGCTGCGAGGTTACCACCAAAGAGGGCTGTCCTGAAATGGTACACACCAAGAAAGGACGGCACAATGCCTTCTCACTAGTCAGTTGCATAGGAAAGCACGTCCTAAACTTCATATTTTTGGAACCAAATCCAGATTACTATGTTACAGTACTTGCATTGTTGCAATAGCGGGAACAAATGTTATTATTTACCGTATGCCCAATGGTTCTCGTTAATGTACATCGTCATACCAAAGAATAGCAGTTAAAATTTAATTGACATTTTGTTATTACTCAAAAACCAGAATTCTCACGCAATCCTCCCATTAGAAGTTCTTTATTGGCACATTATTGCAAAAATAATGTGAAAAATGGTGTGAAAATGTATTTCTGGCGAGTCTTTAATCCCCGGACTACTGTATGGTACAACTGGTGAATTGGCGAGAACCGTTCAAAAAGTGTGTTACTCACCAACCAACGTGCATGTAAATATTCAGGGAACCGCTTTCTTAGTTCAATTTAATGGAAAAGAGCAATGGTGTAAAGCAAGTTAGGTCCTGAGCTGGAAGGCAATTACTATAGGTTCAGGAGTTTTCGAAACCAGATATTAATTGTCGCCTAACTTCTTAGGCTATAGAAATTCACAAGTAGCCGGTGACTACTTTGTTGCATTGTTTTCGGTTGGTCATCCTTGAGATGCGGTACCATGTTGTCCATTATATGTACTGTATGAAAGGGAGAAAAGAGATGGAGGAGGAGGAGAGGGAGAGATAGATACAGAGAGAAGATAGAGAGAGAGAGAGAGAGAGATGGGAATAGCCTGATGAGGTGAAGAGAGAATGCTCCTCGACTGCAATTTACATACTTATACGGTGTGAAGGGCAACACAAAGGATTTTAGTTGATGTGAATTGACTGAAATTGTTGGAGCAAAACAAAAAATAAATAAAACCAGCCACGGAAGCAGCAGCCACTGTCGCTTCTTATAACAGTAGAATATAAATGCAGCTTACATAAATGTATGAGTTACTGGCACTTTTTCGTCCATGCTAACTCTTGCAAGCTCGTTAATATCGCCCAATGCGGCATGGAATAGTTTGCCATATAATTTGTCCTCATAGCTTGCGCTTCAGTGAGCACATTAGTAGAAAGCCTGTAATTTTGTAGGCGCTCAAACAAGAAAAGACCCTCAAATTATCAACAATTAAGTGGAGTTTTCTTTAGTAGTTTTATATATAGCACGAGCATTGTGAAACAAAATTTGGAATGCCAAAATAGTAATCATGTGTAATTCTTGTGAAAAATAAACCTAATAAGCATACTTGAATTGTGAAGCCATAAACGTTAATAAAACCAATCGTAAGGCGGGCAAACGTTTCCCAATAAATAGCGGACATCGCTAATTAGTTCACGGGTCTTAAGAGAGGAACCTTCTTGGACGTTAGTATGTATATACTACTAGTTATAAAGTATACATGGCAAAAATCAATTTTCTTAATGCTTCTATCGAAAAGTAAGTTCTAAACGCGAACGCACACATCTCTCGTTTTTATAAGAAGAGGCGCTGGTTCCTATTAAATATTCGCATATGAAATGTACCACATTTCAAACTTCGACGAAATATGTTCATCCGGTGAAAAGGCCCCATTTGTGTATTAGCATGGCATTCCATGTTAGATATTACGCAAGTACCCATGTATTCAAAATTCACTAAGTGGTGTAAAAGGTGGTAGGCGCATCGTGCGCGAGTTGCCTTGAGCACCGTGCGAACAAACAATTGCCTCAATTTGCATATGCGATTTTGCTACACTAGCTGCGAAATGGGTGCGAAATGAAGAAATGCATGTCGCATGCGCTTTGCCGAAAACGCGCACTTTTCCAACCACTTAATCTGTGGTAGAAGCGGATGCGTGGTAATCTCATTAAATTCCCTTTCGCATCCAATATGCGCAACCATAACCGAAAGCGGACGACTAATGTGCCATTTGCTCTTCTCTCGAACGAAGGGAAATCGCAATTTGCATACGAAGAGGGATATGGATATACAGAAACAAATTCATGACTCTAACTAAGGGAATTTGGCTTATACATTCTCTTAAAAATGTTATAGAGCAAAAATTGTAAAGCAAATCAAAATTCCGATGCAAAAGCGACAAAAGTGTGCAAAACAATTGCCTCAGCCAAGCAAGTAAATGACAATACAACAGGTATCATATGAAGTTATTCAGGGATTATAGAAAGAATGGTACTATATATGGCAAAATGTGCTCACAATGCTTTACTTGAAAATATCCCCTGATCGGCTAACCTTGATATTCTGGTTGCACCCTATTTCAGCAACCCGCATAGAATAATCCGCTTGTAATGGATGTTTCGAGCGCAAAGCGCGCTCATCATGCATGCACCCTGCTTTCCCAACCACAGCGCGCGTTATGATTTTATTATTTCTTACACACCTGCCCGTTTTAATGACTTTTAAGGTCGGAGAAAGGTGCAGCAGTGATTAGCTTCATAACGAAAAAGACAGGTGAAGTGGCAAATAGGAATGACCATGGTAGTCTGAAATACAATACATACATCTCGACATTTTGGTACCATTCAGAGCAAAACAAGTCTTCTGATTGTCGTACTCAATTAGGTAAATTTTTGGATTACAACAATCAAAGTCAAAGAAAGTCGAACATTTCACATCGTCCAAGATAAAAGGAATATGTAACGTTTCGCACCGTTCTTTTGTTATTCTCAATATGAAAGCTAACATACATAAACAGAGTGCAGTGACCACGCACAGTATGCTGAGTGGGGCGGTATGCGGCTGGCTTGTAGAGTCTTATCCCCATACTGCTAATTACCGTTTCCAACTCATACCGAAACACTAATTACGGTATTTGGCTTTGCACGGCAATGGCATCGAATAAATGAGTGGGCCGGTTCAAGGGATATGCCGACCTTCCGTAAAAGGTACAAGGGGATAAACGCATTAGTCCTGTTGAAAATACATCAACCAGAGGATTAATAAAACAAACAATCGGAAGAGAAAAGACAAAAAAGGGCAGAAAGGAACGAAATCTGGGGTTTGTGATTGCGTCGTTTGCATCCTGATGGCAGAAAAAAGGAGGGGTGGTCCAATTACGTGCCATGAAATTGCATTTGATGGCATCAGTCAATCGTGAGTGACCCAACAACAGAGTTTTTCTGCGTTTTTGCACCAACCATGCACTTTCGGCACGTTTGCTGCAATTTTGCGGCCTCGCAGATATTCACATGAGATTAGAGTCAAAGTTGGCAGGTAGAAAACGAGAGTTGACAACAAGTCCTGGAAATGGAAGAACCGAACAGGTAAGCAATGACTACTAAAGGTAACGAGCACAATAAATCAAGATACGAACAATTATGCACTAAAATAGAAGGCAACGAATAGTTTATGAGTTTAACTTTTACAAAACAAATCTCAAAGAAATCTATTTTTCTTACAAATAAAATTTCTTGTAAATAAAAATGTGTCTGGGGGGGATAAATCACTGGTGAAATGGTATTTATGTTTAATACATATAACATATATGTATAGCACCGTAAATTGCAAAACAATATAAAGTGCAAACCTACAACAAAACAATTACAACTAAAAATGGACGCAAATTGTGGTATTAGAAGCATGTAATAACTTCAATGCATTTAAGCGACACATTTGAACATGTAGGTGGCAGCCAATCAGTAGTAATGTTCTCTAAAGATTCAACGGTGCCAATCACTTAAAGCGAATTAGCGGTCGGTCTCAACAAAATAATACGAAAAGAGGTGGAGTAAACAACCGTGCGTTTACCGCCGTTTTCAAAAAGTGCATTTTTGCACTTTTACTAGCCAAATTCAAAATATTTTGTCAACATTTTGTCATTTGGATGCTTCGGAGTGTGTGATCATTTGAAAAGGCCATCCCTCGATTTTTTCGGGGCCGTGCTAGTATTAAAATCGGCAAATCGCCGGAAGCGAATTTTCCCATACAAAATCGCAAAAAATGGTTGTTTGAGAAAATTTTTATGCAAGACGCACTTATTTGTTTGTGTTTTTATGTTTATTTTCGTTTATAACTTTTTTCAAACTATTTTTGGTGGAAAAACCCCAAACCGGGTGGTATTTCGCTTTAAAACATATACGAAGAAACAAACTCATAAAATATTTAATTTTAATGTAATAATGGTAACTAATCGTAAAGGAACATTAGGCGCAAAAAGGTAAGTAAAATACTTCAGTAAGGCAAAAAAAAAAATCCGCCCTGAACGAAAAACGTTGATGTATGTTGAATACGTCTGTTAGCAGGGAATCAAACATAAAGTCAATGTCTGGAAGATGCATGTTTCTCTAAACGCGATTGGTTATTTTTGACGATTTCGCATCATATCTTTTGAGTGATGATTTGTCTTGTCTTTGGTGACGTTACACACTTTACAGCCAATACTCATTGAATCGGGACCCTCACATTTGCAATCCGATACAAGCAACGACAAGTGTTTCAGGAACGGAGTTTCCAATCATTAGGACGAACTCTTAACGTTTGACCTTTACTATGTTCAAAGAGTATTCAGTTAGAGCAAAAAGTTTGAGTGAAAATATTGTTGCGCCTTTTCCTTTACTTTATTTATGCGAAAATTATGCGATGTAATTGAGGTGAGCATATTAATATGGCCATAATAAGTCAGAGCATATGGTGATCAACTGGGAGTGAAGTTAATAAAGCCTTTGTGTTGAATAAAAAAAAATCATAATATATTATTTCACTCATGTTAATCAAATTTTTTAGCGTAGTATTACTATATATTGCGTGAGATATTTGAAATACACTGAAAACAGCTTGGATCAGGAATATGAAAACAAAAAGATTTCTGTTTATCATTCACTGAGTTCCTCGTGCGGTTTCTCATGCAGAGAGATGTCAGCAAGTGTTTTCCTTGCTTTTTTTTACACAGAAAAAAGCGCATCCTCCCTTTGGCTCCTCAAACACTAATTATTTATCGGAGAGTGAGACGCACGGCCAATGAAGATAAATGGATGTTATAAGTCCTCATTACAGAGTGCAAATGGATAGAAAATAGTTTCATTTAGGCTTTTCCTCTTATATGTACATTCAAATTGTTAATCATAACAAGTTGTGTGCTGTGAAAGATACATGAGAAGGAAAGAAGATGAATCTATTACATGAGATAATGTTTGTGAAGTGGACAATGAAAACAAAACTAAATAAATCTAGACGCAAGCTACGCCTAGCACTTATTTCGGAATATGTTATTTTGATATTGAATACAGGAAAAGACATTTTTATTAATTCGAGCAAATCAGAGTGGACAGAAGCTGGTGATCTGTGAATAAGGCCAGCCTATCGTGCATGAACTGGTCGGATACCAATCATCCTGTCTCAGCAATTGGGTAGTGAATGAGTTTCCGGGGTGTCATGTCAGCAAATGGGACATTAATCAAAAAAAGGAGATCGAACATTTGCCATATTCTGGGACAGATGTTTGTTTGCATCGACATCATCCCTCCCCCAAATAGGAATATATTCACAAGCATTTGATTTATTGCTTAATGTACTAAACATAAAAATTATTTTTTCCCAAGAAAAACGTAAATGTTGTCGTATGTAGCTTTTATTTCATTAAGGAAGGCAGGCGCAGTTTAAATATAAGGCAAGTCTCCATTAAACGCAGACTCACTGAAGAGTGTTGAATTGCACGCGACTCATCGTAGCGCATTATTTTGTTGCATTTCAATGCAACTGTCGAAACTGGTCAACGTAGTGAGCCTGCACGCTTGTTTTCGCGATATACCGACTTTGCATATGTAATTCTATTGAGGACAGGTAAAACGAGTGAAAAATGGAATGCAAAAAGTTTTGCAATGAATGACCAGTAGTGCCCTTTGCTACAACTAGATTTGTAACTTTGCAGAATTACTATACAAGCCTACACTAGACAAACATATAATAGAAATACCGTTTCTACATATCTCTTAGTCTGGTAGATTGGTTTTGGCACTCTGATTATTGGTGTTTCTTTCGAAATCAGTTTCCAAATCCACATTGCTTATCGTTCTGGATGCTCATCATTGAGATTCATTGCTCTACGGGTAATATGAGTCGAAGGTCGGTGGCGTGTGCTAATGAGCTGTGCACTCATTTCGCGCACGTTTCACCGCATTTTAGCGGCACTTTTGCGAGTTTACGGGCGCGTCGGGCACGGTTGTCAAAACACTAATTGGGAATAATAGAGGCACATTACGTGGATAATGACACGAACACCGTGTGGATGGTTTGGTTAGGAGTCAACGTTGTTCATAATCAAATAAGTACCAGAGGGATCCGTTTTAATAATACAACTATTTTTTATTATAATTCAAAGATGTATGATTATTGATTAAGCTTGGAATGCTGATTGTTGGTCTATTCCTCGGAGGATGAGGAGCTGGAGTGAGAATGAGAATGAGAGCCTCTGCGGGATCCTTTATGGGATCTCTTGTGATGTCTTCTTTTGGGGAAGAGCAGTTCATGAGCGGCTTCTGCTGCAGGAAGTGCGGCTACTGAAACAGTCATGTTGTTCAGAATTACAGCACAATTCGGCATTTGAAAAAGGGTACGAAAATAATATGCAAAGCTTCGACTCGAAATTTCTATCTATGAAACGTAATCAGTTATAGACTACTTACCGTGCTGGTAGGACGGGGCAGGGTATCCGTAGTTGTCAGAAGAAGCAGCTCCATATCCGGTGTTCTGTGTTGCCGAGGGGTAACCGGACTGATATCCAGTATTAGGATAGACGGGTGCTGTGGGAAGATATCCGGGGAAACCGTGGTGTCTCGGGTAGAATGAAGGGAAACGATGACCTCAAAACATGACAAACGTTTTGCACTTTAAATATTTGACTTGTGATGGTATTGACTTGAAGAGCTATCATTCCTAACCTCGTCTCTGCGTTAAATTCTGAGATTCACAAAATCTTAAATGTATATCACGAAATCTGATTTATAAAATTGTCAATATGTCCACCTCTTCTGTGGCCTCTCCTGTGGATGTGATGGCGTCTTGGATAAATCTGGAATTTTATTCGCTAATTGAGAGCAAAGTGTTGATAATTATGCAGGTTAATAACAATGCTGTTTAATTTAAAACAAGTATTTTTAACTCACCCATCCTGAGCTTGATGGTGTATTGAAGAAGGCCTGCAATTTGTCATGATATACTGATTGTTCATGGAATCTTTGTCATAGTTTTGTTTTCAAAACACTCTATCTGGTGACAATAAACCATATATTTTTGGATGTTTAAAATATAAATGTGGTCATTTTCTCGTGTTTACGTTGTAGTAGTTTGAAAATATGTACATAGAGTATATAAATACTTACAGTTTGCGGTGCCGACAATAGAACTGGGGTCAGTGCTGGGGCGGCCGCAGGTACAGGGAGAGGAAAGTTACCACTATCAGAAGCATAGTTGGACTGAGTGTTGGTGGCATCGTTGAAAGTCGTACCGGCATTGTAGCTGGCGGTAGCCGCAACAACCAGGACAGAAACAATCAGAAGCTTCATCCTGAAGATTCCGGGTATACATCAACCGATGCACAAAATATTAATAAGACAGGCTTAAAGACGATCATACACATTTGGACCCCAAGAAAAAATAAAGGAAATGTAAAAATATGATAAAGAGGGAATTTGACACAATATTGTTTATCTCATTTGGTGCCTTTTATACCAGAAGCCTTGAATTAATCAGCACAACTACAGAGACAAAATAGCAGACAAAATATTGTGTCAGCTTTCGTTGTTGAATTTAATTTTGCTTTCGTCAATGGCCATGGGAGACACAGTTTTCACAGTATTGGTGATATTATCTGTAATCACGTACACACTTCGCCTGGAAAGATACTGTAGGGAAGTTCTGATCAAAGTGCATGTGTACCTGCAATCACCGGTGCTGGACTTGACAGAGATGAATGTTGACCGTTGCTATATTCTTTTCTAGACGTAAACAAGTTTCGAGTAAAGTCAGTTGTTGCTGGCGTCCCTTTATACTCAATAAATGGATGCATTTGAGTACTAGTACTCAAATGCTGATAGAGACAAGTTTCTTTAACTTATTTTCCGAAGATGTGTAGACGACTAAATCCACTGTGCTATTACGTTGCTAGTGTGGCACCATATACAAAAATCTCGTGGGCGGTGTATCTCGATTTTCTATACCTTCATTGATACGTATTCTTTTTTTCTATTATACAGAAGGTTATTGATTTTTGTGAATGAGGAGCGATTAGTTGGGAAGTCTTACTTAATATTTGCTTATTAATCAATTACGGAATATAATTTCATTTCAAAATTCCCAGTTTCTGACTTTTCTGAATTGTGATACTGATTGTACGACGTCAGGAGGTTGTGCGAGCTGCTCCGCCGACTCACCCTCATGGAGACAAAACATGACCGCCCTCTGATTTTTCCCATTATGTTTTAATTGTTTTGACTTCGGAAGAAATTTTATATTTGAATGCTGTATATAAATGCCTGATGAGACCTACATTATACCAGTTGCTCTTTCTGTCGAAGATATGTCGTTTTTGGTTCTTTACGTGAAATGTGAATTTTTTTTTTATTTCTGCGTGACTCTTAAACCCCTTCCTCGATGTTTATTCTAATCACCTGGTTTTAAAAAGACAACACAATGCCTTTCCAGATGAAGGTGCTCGTATTAGCAGCAGTGATTGTTGCTGCTACCGCTTATTCTTTATATGGAGTGTCCAGCTATGAGGGACGTTTAGCGCCACTGCCCGAGGTAGGAACTAGGAAAAATGAACATACCGGACAGTAGCTTAATACTCCAGCAATGTCAATGCCAACAATTAAACGCAAGAAGATCAGATAACTGATAAGTGTACCGCTTTTATGGCAAAGATGGATTAGAACGAATTCCATTGATCATGAACATGAAGTTTCTATGAGAATACGGTACGGCACATGAAAAATGCCCGTCATTATATTTAAATTCAGTATGTTTTTATTTTCAGCGCAACACCGGATATCAAATGGGTATGTAGAAGTCCTTATTTGCTATTTTTAATAAATAACTATGAATGACTTGAGCTTATCATCCTCTAGAAACAGGGACATTGACGGAACAACATTTGGGTTAACATAGAATATATGCTTTTCCTTATAAATGTCTGTTCATTATTTAAGCCGAGGCTCAGGATAAAACAACTAAATCAGTTGCCGATTAATCACGGCTTCGCCTCTCCTCTTTTTTTTTAAACCTTTTTTTAAACTTTTTTATTAATTTTTTTATTAGTTGTCAAAATAATGTAATAGGGATTGCCATTTTGATATAAACAACAATTTTTAAATTAAATGACATAAAATTACTACGTGTAAGACTCTTCCAAATGTTACACGTCATTTCTTTGTAAACTAGTTTGATTGAAAATGTGGTTTAGCGTATCCTGTTCCCGAAGTCGCTCACGAGCTGCTTTTTCCTTCCAGAAGAAGCAGAAGGGGACATTACAGTGAATCGGACTCTGAATCCGGTAACTTTCTTTTCATAAAATAAAGTAATGTCTTTCGCGAAAACAAGCAATTCTTGTTGTTGTTATTTACGAATTTCAGCTAGCCCAACTGTAGTCGTCGTTATAGCAAGATAATACTAGTAAACGGTTCCCCCACAAAAATTGCTTAACCAATTAAATTTACAAATATTTTAGGTTCCGACTCCGGTGAGCAATGTGCTCCATGGAAAGGAAGGAACAAATGCCCAAAGAAGTTCCAATATCCTGGAACCACGTGCACATCTGTCCAAACTGAGTGGGTTTTCGGTTTTCCTAAACCTTTGAGATACTTAAAAAAAATTAAGTAAGAAATGTTGAAAAAATAATGGAAAAGCGGAAACTCCTGAAGCTGAAGTTGAAGTTCTACGGTGCAGCTGAAGTTCAAGCAGAAGCAGAAGTTCCGCGGTAATACTCGCTCATTTCAGAGACGTTGAACTAAGAAGCGAGCGTTCTTTCTTGAAAACCGCATGCAATGTTCGAGGTGATAAGAAAGTGTTGATGTTCGATCAAGATGGAAACATTATCACGGCTTCAAAGGGAAGATCCGAGAGAGTGCTCATGTGCTCACGTTTGTGAGTGGCTTCGCTTTATTTCACATTTGTGATGTGAAAGTATTCAAGTGTTCTAATTCTGTACAAATCATCTAAGTGACGGATGCTTCTTCCTTTAATTATGGATATTACTGTGAAATACTTGCACAAAATACATTTTCTTTAGCCAGGATTGGTCGACTTTCGATATATACAATAAACGCATCTACGTGGATTCCATCTTCTGCATTCATGGAGGTCTCTTTTATGTAATATATATTAGGTAAAATAACAAAGTAAAACAAAATACTATTTTTTCTACTACTTTTTCTACTATTTTCACCACTGTTTTTTTAGCACCGGTCGATAAAGCCTTTGACGATCTTGATAAGGTGTGGTTGCCAGTTTTTTTTACAAGTAGTAACAAGTAACTTCCCTATTTTATATAAGCTGCTGCAATTAATTGAAAATTCGCTGCTGCAATTAATTGAAAATTCCATCAATTTCATAGATTAATTGAAATTATTATAGAATGTCTTTTCCCAGAAGAACCCAGTCAAAGGACTTAGACTGATTCCCATCACCACAGTAAGTTACAATAAATATAAGAAATAGCTATTTCCGATCACTATGAAAATTTAGTTGCTAATAACAAAAGTTTAATACTATTGTTGTTCTTGCAGGGAAAAACTGATGGCAAACAAATGGCCACTTCGAAGAGCACTACTATTGTTGGACCACTGAATGAGGAAGAACCCGCTGAACAAACAGATGCTAACGTCGAAAAAAAGGAAGACAAAGAGGAGGAAGCGAACACCGACGATGGTGATAACGATGAGGAGAACGCCGACGAGTTGGATAACGAAGAGGAGACCGACGCCGACGACGCGGAAAACGAGGAAGAGACGGACGACGCTGAAAACGAGGAAGAGACCGACGACGCTAAAAACGAGGAGGAGACCGACGCCGACGACGCTGAAAACGAGGAAGATGCCGGCGACGACGATCAGAGAGAGGAGGAGACTCCTTCCAACGACGGAGAGCAGAAGGAGGATGAGGAGACTCCCGCCAACGACGGAGAGCACAAGGAGGAGGAGGAGACTCCCGCCAACGACGGAGAGCAGAAGGAGGATGAGGAGACTCCCACCACCGACGGAGAGCAGAAGGAGGATGAGGAGACTCCCGCCAACGACGGAGAGCAGAAGGAGGATGAGGAGACTCCCGCCACCGACGGAGAGCAGAAGGAGGAGGAGGAGACTCCCGCCAACGACGGAGAGCAGAAGGAGGAGGAGGAGACTCCCGCCAACGACGGAGAGCAGAAGGAGGAGGAGGAGACTCCCGCCAACGACGGAGAGCAGAAGGAGGATGAGGAGACTCCCGCCAACGACGGAGAGCAGAAGGAGGAGGAGGAGACTCCCGCCAACGACGGAGAGCAGAAGGAGGAGGAGGAGACTCCCGCCAACGACGGAGAGCAGAAGGAGGATGAGGAGACTCCCGCCAACGACGGAGAGCAGAAGGAGGAGGAGGAGACTCCCGCCAACGACGGAGAGCAGAAGGAGGATGAGGAGACTCCCGCCAACGACGGAGAGCAGAAGGAGGAGGAGACTCCCGCCAACGACGGGGAACAGAAGGAGGAGGAGACTCCCGCCAACGACGGAGAGCAGAAGGAGGAGGAGACTCCCGCCAACGACGGGGAGCAGAAGGAGGAGGAGACTCCCACCAACGACGGGGAGCAGAAGGAGGAGGAGACTCCCGCCAACGACGGAGAGCAGAAGGAGGAGGAGACTCCCGCCAACGACGGGGAGCAGAAGGAGGAGGAAACTCCCGCCAACGACGGAGAGCAGAAGGAGGAGGAGACTCCCGCCAACGACGGAGAGCAGAAGACGGAGGAGACTCCCGCCAACGACGGGGAACAGAAGGCGGAGGAGACTCCCGCCAACGACGGGGAACAGAAGGAGGAGGAAACTCCTGCCAACGACGGAGAGCAGAAGGCGGAGGAGACTCCTGCTGCTAATTAAAAGGTACACCGTTTTACTTTTCAGGTATCAATTCCACACATATTCTTTCAAATATAACATAAATTATCGTCAAAAGGTGGAGTGGAAAAAAAGCTGAGCGAACAGTAGAAGCAAGCAAAACTTTAACGATTTCAGAGGCTTTTATCAAAAAAAAATATATATTTTTGCTTGCAGATCACAACTGAACGGGAGCAGCACAGCATCGGCTAACTAGATAAATAAATAACCGTATTAATAAATGTTGGGGTGTGACGTTTTGTTTCATGTGCTGAAAACATAATTTGTTCAAAAAATAACACAACGAGAACACTTTGACAAGTAATATAATAGTTCTTCTTGTTTCCTGTTCTCTACCGCAACCAAATGTAATTAGCGAAAGTACATGCTAGGGTAAGAGAGTGATAGAGAAAACAACAAGAATATAAATTTCGAACTGTTATTAAAGATGGTTGTGTTTTATGGCCGTATATGAGGAAGGTGGTCCACGAGGAACGCTGAAAAAGTGTGAATTTTTAATTCTGTAGTTTATACACCCGTAAGTACAACATAACGGTCGGTGAGCGGCCCCAAGTAGTTCAAGTTCCTGTAGTTCGCCAACACAGTAATTTATACGAAAAACATGGACGCTACGAGAGGGAATTGCTTCAAACCGTTTGAATCAACATGAAGAAATTAAGTCAATACCATGATTTGGGTTTTTCTGGCACTGCATTCTACGAAGTATTGCTGAAATTTTCTGTAGTTTACTAAGAAAAAAAAAAAGAATTATGTAGAATAAAGAGAAAATTTTATTATATAAAGTTGGGAGCTTTGTTTGTTTTATTGATTGATTGTATGTTTGGATGATGTGTGTTACGCTCAGGAAGTAGGATTGGTTCAGTAGTTACGTTCCCGTGCACTGAGCCGTCTCACTTCCCGAGCGCCCCTCTCACAAAAACTGAAAAAAGGCTGCATATACGGAATGCGTGTGGTGTATCAGCCGTGCGACGTGGCGGCGCTCAAAGTACTACGAATAAACTACAAAGAGCATGCAAATCTAGAGCAACAAAAGAAAACGAAGCGAGGCTTTTAGCATATGATCCATGCTCTACTTTTTTGTTACTACTTTTGAATCCACGTTTCACGTATGCATAAAATAAACTAATGTAATAGAAAGACGCCTCTGGCTGCGTAGCCGGCTGGTAATTTAATAAAACTTTGGTTGAATCCGTGAATCCGACGCTACAAGGTTCGAAAATATATCATTCAGTTCAATGATTACTGAATCGTGCAATTCTTCTTCTTGGTGAAGACGTAAGATGCTATGACTCTTTGAGGACTCATTGTTATCACTCCAAAGCTTTCGGCTGAATACACAACATAACATAACGAATCCATTGCATTTGAACCACAAAATAATCAAATTAAGTAGCAACAAATTGATTTATTTTGAGGTCATCACATATTTCTCTTGTGTTATCTACAAAACAAAAACTGCGAATAATATAGACAGCGAATTGTATGTGATTCATTTAATGTGGAGACAAAATATGATCAAAATGCTGGAGCAATATATACCGCATGTTTTGACGACTGTGTTTTGTGCTTTGTCTGCTTTTATAATTGAATCAACCACTTTCATTCATGTAAAACATGAGGGGCTTCACTTCTTTGCCTTCTCTTCATAGCTCTTCCTGCAAAATTACAGTATCGTCAACCCCCCAAGTATCGTCCAACGATACAGCCATCATGTATATTTTCCGTACAACGCCCTGTTAAAGCCCAGAGAATAGCTAGGATCTACCTATTGATCTTTCAGATGAGGTTGCTAGAACTGGCAGCCTTCGTAGTTGCTGTCGCCTCGTACGACAGCAATGGTCCGTCTTATTATGGGGAACCTGCAGCTCCAGCACCTGCCGTGGGTCTTTAAACTTTATTAATGGGTGTATAAACAGAGCAACTCCAGTCGTTTGTTAGGATATTTGGGTTTTTGGGAATGTAACTAAATAATATTCCGAAAACTAAATAATTTGCCACAGCTCGTAGCAGCCATCCTCTGTATAATGGTATTATTAACAGTTTCAGGCGTACGACACAAACATCGGCTATCCAGGAGGTAATGTCTTCACTTACTTAGTTATTCACCTGACCTACGCATCGAACAAAGAAATAGTTAGGGATTGTCACCTGACACAAATATTCTAGAACAATTTTGCAAGTGGCAAAATTCTGCTCTCATGAGAGCAATTTTATTTCCAACCGTATTTATTATATTTTACTTACTAGCTTTCAGTATACATTTTCCCACAAGCTGAGGCCTCGCACGAGCTTCTCTTTCCCTCCAGGAGAAACCGTCACTCCTACTCAACCTCGGAGCAGGGTACTCTTTCATTACATGTGATATTAACATCTAAATGCGATGTAGTATCTAAATACGATGTAGTCATAATTTGCGAAAGAATTTGGAAATATCTAGAAAATACATCATAGGCAAATGATGTCATTGTTTAAGACAGTTCTGAGATGTCCGGTAAACTGTGCAGAAAACTCAAAAATGAAAGGAAATGCCCGGCTGAATTCCAACATGCGACGAGCTCTTGTATGGGTATTGCTCAGGCTGAGTGGGTTTCAATACACATTTCAGACATTAGGCTCTCATTAAAGTAAGATGATACTTATTGAATTGTGCAAGGCAAAACCAAACCTTTTAAGGAAGGTTGACCTTACAAGGGATCGTTCCTTTTTGAATGTGGCATGTAATGTGATCGATGGCAAGAAGGTTGTGATGTTCGATCAGAATGGAAATGTGATCAGTTTGTCGAAAGGAACACAGCAAAGAGTGCTGAAATGCTCGAACAAGTGAGTGCATCGATGGTGGATATAAAAAAAGATTGAACAGTAAAGCTCTCGCTAATGATTTAACAGCCGATATTGAAAACCACTAACAAAAGGCCACGGTCCACTAAGAATCCCGTTATGACAGCATATGGATATGCCAACATGTTGTACTTATTGTATACGGTATCTTAGTGACAAGTGGAGCACATTCGACGTTTGCAAGAGGCGTGTCAAGGTCACCTCGTTGTACTGCATTACTGGAGGTAAGAACATGGGAGATTATACATTGACTTGATTCGCTAGATTCCGACTTTTCAGCGGGACTCCAGCAAGCTCTTATTTTCCGAACAAATTGAAGCTTACCGTATGGTGCATTTTATTTCTGTACTAGTTATGTAAGTACTGTATGCTAATTGCTTGCGCTGAAACTCTCTCGAACAGAGGTATTGAATTATTGTTGTCTTCCAGATGTCGCCAACAGTCTCTATGACAGCATTCAGGTGAGAATTATCACGAACAATATACTTTCTACACCGAGGTCCGCAATAAAAAGATAATCTATCAAACACATTCACTGTTATTTAGAGTTTTCACAATCGTTTACCAGCGAAGAATGAGAACCCATGCAAGGGACTAGGAAAGTGTTATGGTCTCTTTGATGTGTGTTATTTCAGGAAGCGTCCGCTAATAACCCTGACCATTGCGTGAAGACACCTACGGTTCCCCATGTAAGTGAATTTGCAATGTTTCGCAAAATGTTGTGTTTTTCACCTATTATGTATGCTCTTCGTCACAACAATTCTTTGAAGGGCTCGACAACAACGAGACGTACGACCACAAGACGTCCGACAACAACGAGACGTACGACCACAAGGGGACCGACAACAACGAGACGTACGACAACGAGACGTCCGACAACAACGAGACGTACGACCACAAGACGTCCGACAACAATGAGGCCTACGACAACAAGACGTCCGACAACAACGAGACGTACGACCACAAGACGTCCGACAACAATGAGACGTACGACCACAAGCGTCCGACAACAACGAGACGTACGACCACAAGACGTCCGACAACAACGAGACCTACGACAACAACACGTCCGACAACAACGAGGCGTACGACCACAAGACGTCCGACAACAACGATACCTACGACAACAAGACGTCCGACAACAACGAGACCTACGACAACAAGACGTCCGACAACAACGAGACCTACGACCACAAGACTTCCGAAAACGAGATCTACGACCTACGACAACAAGACGTCCGACAACATCCAGACGTACGACCACAAGACGTCCGACAACAACGAGGCCTACGACAACAAGACGTCCAACAACAACGAGACCTACGACAACAAGACGTCCGACAACAACGAGACCTACGACTACAAGACGTCCGACAACAGAACGACCACAAGACGTCCGACAACAACGAGACGACCACAAGATCCGACAACAACGAGACCTACGACACAAGACGTCCGACAACAACGAGACTACGACAACAAGACGTCCGACAACAACGAGACGTACGACCACAAGACGTCCGACAACAACAAGACCTACGACAACAAGACGTCCGACAACATCCAGACGTACGACCACAAGACGTCCGACAACAACGAGACCTACGACAACAAGACGTCCAACAATAACGAGACCTACGACAACAAGACGTCCGACAACAACGAGACCTACGACAACAAGACGTCCGACAACAATGAGACGTACGACCACAAGACGTCCGACAACAACGAGACATACGACCACAAGACGTCCGACAACAACGAGACCTACGACAACAAGACGTCCGACAACAACGAGACGTACGACCACAAGACGTCCGACCACAGTAATAAATTAAAACACAGAAATAATTGAATAAAACTTTGGTTGAATCCGTGAATCCGACACTACAATTTTTGAAGATATGTCATGCAGTTCACGGAATCGCGCAATTCTTCTTCTTCTTGGTGAAAACGTAAGATGCTAATACTTGAGGAATCATTGTTGTCACTCCAAAGATTTCGACTAATTGTAAATTCATTACATTTGTTTACTTGTCGTTGAACCAAAAACTAATCAAGTTGATACACTAGAGCCCGCCTTTTCAGCGGGACTCCAAAAGCTCTAGTTTTGCAAGTATTATATGCTATTTACTTGCTCTGTAGCTCTCTCGATCAGAGATATTAAATAAAACCACGACCAGACCCAATACCTCCACGAGACGTAGCACTACGACAAGGCGCAGAACCCCAACTCCAACGAGGCGTAGCGCTACGACAAGATCCAGAACAACAACAAGGTCTGGAACACCCACGAGACGCAGTACTACGACAAGGCCCAGAACCCCAACCCCAACGAGGCGTATCACTACGTCAAGATCCAGAACAACAACAAGGCCTGTAACAACCACGAGACGCAGTTCAAGACGCAGAACCCCAACGAGGCGTAGCACTACGTCAAGATCCAGAACAACAACAAGGCCCGTAACAACCACGAGACGCAGTACAAGACGCAGAACCCCAACCCCAACGAGGCGTAGCACTACGACAAGATCCAGAACAAGAACAAGGCCTAGCGTATTTTCATGTTCTTTATACACAAACAGCACGCTAGCGTAGCGCTCGTATGCATGTGTTTCAAAAAAAATTTGACGGGCTACAGTAGAACTCCAACTCACACAAGCAAATTGCAGAGAAACAAACGCGAAGCTATTCTTAACGGAAATGAAGGAGCACTAGGAGACAACATTATTCGCGTAAACGATGGTTCCGAAAAGGCAAATCCGTGGAATAAGTACTTTCCAGCCCTAGAGGAAATGAACTAAGAAAACATGCCGAACTTTGAAAATTTCTTGGTCAATGGTATCTATATCTAGTGTTATGTTTAAAAGCGATGTATTCTTGAGTGAAAAACTGCCTACCTTTCATTCGAAATCTGTAATTGCGGAGGTACATTTACTGTGGAACTCAAGTACCTGTAAGATAAAACAAAAACAATGAAGAGTAAGGTATAGAAGAGTTTAAACTATTATTATATAAGAATTTTCTGTAGCAGTTTACAGTAATTTATAATATTATGAGAATTTACAGCCATAAACTATTATTATCAGAATTTACAATAGCTGCGCAGTTTTAAAGCAGCTGCGTTAAAGTATTGGATGTATTGGATGCTCACGGCCAAGTTCATTAAAAAATATAAAACTAAACAAAATTATTAGTTGCAAAAATTCACTTGACAATGATTATTAGTCTTTACTGAATAGTTGATTTCAGGTTCGAAAATATTGGATAGAGTCCTTCATGTTGAAAACGTCTACAGATGAACCGCGCTAATGGAATTCACACCACTAACGAACCCTAACAATAAATTTTGTATTTGTTTACCACAATAAAGCGCAACGAACTTTTTTTTTACTTCTACGGTTACACAAAATAAAGCATAACAGACGCACAGTGACGCCTCTTGAAGTTGAAAACCTGGTAAATGCATAAGAACATTAGAGGAATAAAGGATTATGGGAGTGTGTTTTTGAATGGAGTAATTTAGTCCGCTCAAGCAGACAATCGCGAAAATTAAACCCGCCACATTCGTGGTAAGCACTACACCACTGGCTGGTCTAGAATTTGCTTTGCATGCTGGAGAAGAAAAAGACAGCTTCTGACAATTGAGTTCTTAACATTATATCATGTTAATTGCCGCACTAGATAGTCGGTTGTGTTTTTCGACAACAAGACGAGCAACATGAGAGTACTACAGATGTGTGTAACGGCAGTGGTGTCAGAGGAGTGCACAATCAGGAAGAGCTTTTTTCATGGACAACTTGCATAACCTCTTTACTCGCCTCGATAATAATACATGAATGTCTTCGCTCCCTGTACCCGAAAGTCTGTTGGTATAGAATAGCCAGCAACTGCGCATATGTATGAATACCACTTTATGCAGACATACAATCATCACACATGGACTTAAAGGAAGGCAGTCACTTCAAAATCAACTTTTTTATTCGATTTTTATTAGATGCAAGCAGATTTATAAAACAATATGCAGCCCATAAAAATCCACATAAAATGGAACTCAGGGAGAGAAATCAATGAGAATGAGTTTTGATAAATGACCGACGCCGGTGCATATATGCAATTGCCAGGGGTACTTGGAGAGTGAACAGCCTGCAGTGTTACACCTGGCGCGTGGTTTATCACTGCAGGGTATTTATTATGAAACTCTATACGGGCAATTATAAACTACGGTATATAAGTAAAAGTCATAAACAGGGATTTCTCTCCCTGAGTTCGTTTTGCCGTACTTTGGCGCTGGAATCGTCATTTTCTTCACATACGTGAACAATTAATGAAAAGCGAATAAAAAATACGAATTTGTAGTGACTGCGATCCTTTAAGCATGTAGAATGCAGGGTCCCGTTATTCTCAGGTCGTGTTTCTGCATTGTAGCTCCAATCCAGGGTGGTGTCTCTTGGCAGGTGTGTTCCGTAAATACTAGAGGGCAGGGAAATGACCATTGTCGTGTTGGGAAGACGGAATACATAGATTACAGAGCTAACCATCCGTCCTAATAAGGGGAGCGACTGAGCTTTATTCCCGGCGTGTTTGCGAGCTGGAAGAACTGCACGGGATTCGAACCCGGGCCATATGTGATAAGACGAGAACTTTTAAGACGAGAACCAAAGGAATGTCATAAAACAGTGCTTCGAACGTCGGTGCTTGGTATTTTTTTCCAACCAATAAAAACATTATTATTATCTTGTATTTTCTTGATCATCTCAACAAAACTAACTGCACTGGATACATGAAAAGACACACGACAAATTATTCACGGGGACTAACCGTTAAGCTGTACCTATTTGATAATATTTTTACGAAAGTTCAAAAAAAGTTCTACATCAATTTGCGTTCAGTCGTTCAGTTCTTTGATTATCGTAATCAAAATCATGTCTGCTTTCGACTAACCAGCCCTGCTCGAAAACATATCATGGCTCTTCATATTTAAAGCAGAACAGTTTTGCAGTGCTATTGTGCTTAAGCTCTTATTAGTTTGATTACAACTTCTGTTTTCTGGTTTCTGATCATTGCATAGTACATTACACCTAAACAAATTAAACGTTTTTGATGTCACTTCCTTGTGTTGTCCGAGTTGTTATTCTTTCGAACGACATTTAATACAGAAACGGGGCTCTATTCAGTCTTTATTCAGTTTGTTCAGACATAACATAAGGATCAGTTGCACAAATTTTAAAATGGCAATTTTTTTCGATAAAATGTAGTTTTTGAATACGGTATATAAGAGGCAACAACCATTTAAATCGGTGGTTTTTGTTCTATATTGCTCCTTTATGTTCTTGTTGTTTACGTATAAGTTAATAAAGGTGGAAAGCTGCCAGGAGTTTATTAATGTGATACAGCCTTTGTGAATTCCATCTAACTAATCAGCTTTCCACTATCATTGTCAGTAATGGTCCTTTCGCACCGAAGTATGCGCGCTTTACTATAGTAAAATATAAGCATCACCCGTTACAGCCCAACACAAAAGTTGTCAGTGTAGAAGCTACATGATTCGGCAACAATGACCGCAGGGTAAATCGTTTAAGTGGTTTTGAAACAGGAGTCATACATATATACTACAGTACGACCCCTTTAATCCGTTTCTAAAAGTACATCGGCAACAGTAAGCAGAAACTGTTGAATGCGGTGAAGCTCCTGCAACATTGTTTTGCCAAGCACTTGTATCGCATTGACTAATACGCAGTGATCATTTACACCATTGTATTTTACTCTGGAAAAATGCATGCGGGACTTTCGCGCTGATTTAGTCTTCAAGCAAAATAGTCTTCAAGCTTTTAAACTCACCTTATTTTTCCTAATTTCCTACGTACGTCGACAAGGCAAGACATAAACTTGCGTACGCACATATAATACATCTAAGGATTTTCCGACTGTTTAAAAAGCGTGCCTGTCTCCGAGATTTTTGTTCGACCTTCTGCCTATTTACAATGTATGAGCAGGTTCAGATGTCACCGCTACTGCTTGCACTATTGGCAGTGGTGGTCGTCGTTTCCTCATACGGTGGGGCTGGCCCTCCTTACCAGGGACAAGCTCCAGTGGTAAGTAGAACAAATTTCGCAGTAACTAAAATGCTCACAGAGAATAACCACAAATCTGTGAAGATGCAGTAAAGATACGAGTCTATTAAAGGGTCGGGGTCCTAAAGAATGTTGTTTTTACTCTTTATATCCAGCCCACATGAACCCATCGGTTGACCTAGTTGACCTAGGGAGAGGCCCATGAGAATAAAGTTTTCCTCAATTTATTTGTAAAGAATGTCCGGAATTTCAGAATTATTACTGTGAAACCAATGCGGGTTTATATATATATATATATATAAACCCGCATTGCGTGAAGCCTCAAACTCGCAGAGTTATTCCCCGGCAAACAGTTCGGCTAGTTACCGTAGTCAGCAACGTCAAAATTCGTTTTTTACGGTTTATATGCGTTCATTTGCATTCTTTTTCTATATAAGAATGGTCAAACGAATAAAGATCACATCTACAACTCTAAAGAGGCGTTTGCAACACAAGAATGTCCTAAAAGCGAGAAAATTGATTCTGACTACGGTACCTGGCCGAACTCTTTGCCGAGGAATAACTATGTGAGTTCTAGGCTTCAAGCAATGCGGTTTTCACGGTAATAATTCTGAAATTCCGGATATTCTTTACAAATAAATTGAGGAAAACTGTATTTTCATGGGCCTCTCCCTTTAACTAAATCCGCTTTTCAGATCCAACACTATGGAGGAGGGCAAAAAAGCGGTGAGATTGCATCAACCTTACGATGATAGTTTTCTAATATGCACTACAGTTACTGTATATAAAGAGGGACCGTAATGTAAGAACTGTTGAATTTTTATTTTCGGTACCAGTAGCATAACCAGTGGTGTATTGTTTACAAAAAAAAAAGATTCTTCGAATTCCTTTATTTATCAATTTAGCAATACAATTTTAACACAATTGTTGTACAGAATCTTCAGGATACTCGTCAGGAAACAACTATCCGAATGCATATGGGCAAGCGTCGTATGGATATTGTACGTTCTCTATGTTATGAACATTATTGAAGCTTACTCGCTGAAAAGTAACTCCGAGAATACTACTTAGAGTCTCTGATGATTGGTGATTAGCTCGCGTCTTCTTATTGTAGAATGTTTGTTATTATTAGTAAGTATTGTTGGATAATATATCTTTCAGTGCCCAATTTCCTCGCTTCAGCACCCGCTCATGAGTTAATATGGCCAGTTCGGAAGAGAGGCCGTCACTCATCTGGTACTGTCGTTCTTAACGGGAATTGAAACAAATGAAAATTGTTGCTTACCATGAGCATTTTTTCTAGCTTATGGTTAGCCTTTGCCATTGGTTTAAGAAAAGCGACATTATGCAAAAAGATCAAAATGAACATTTTAGGCAAAAAACACAAGTGTGCAACGTTTGGCATGGTCCAGTCGTGTCCGAAAAAGTTCCAGCATCCGGAAAATAAGTGCCAGAAAGTGAAAATCGAGTTAGTTTCGCTGCTTCATGATATTGTTTTGTAAAACACGTATATCCATTTAACAGTTCAAGTAAGTTGGATTTCAGCCAGATACATAGTGATTTCAAGCAAGTGTAGAAAAACCGTATTTCTAATTGATTCGTGTAATATGTTAGATGAAACTTGTTCAGAGAGATCGAGCTCAAAGATGGGCATTCCTTCTTGAATTCAGTCTGCAGAATTGAAGGAAATAAGAAGGCTCTCATGATCGACAACAATGGAAATGTAATCAATGTGGGAATTGGCACCCTAGAAAGGGCATTGAAGTGTTCTCGAAGGTCAGTATTTTATCAATGTGCTCTATTAAGAACCATACTAGTGTTTACATCTATGGTACCGAAGATTGTGAACAAACGTGGTACATTCATGCTGCGCCTTTTTTCGACTAACAATAAGAACATTTTAATTTACTGGCGCTTTATTATCTTACTTAGGAAAGGTTAGGAAACAATAAATAACCGGCACAAAAGTTATATGCACAACCAAACTGCACACTAATATATTTTTGAAAACTTTTTTTTAGCCATGATTGGACGACATTCGACATTTGCAATCGCAAGATCAAGGTCAAAACCATATACTGTATCTATGGAGGTGTGTAGGCAATATTATTTCCCATCGGCAATATTATTTCCCATTCTGAAAGCCACACGATAGTGCGTAGAAAATAAGAGCTGTTCATCATTTAGCATGTTGCGGGCACGCTTGCAAGCTTTGATCATATTACTCTTCTACGAATGTTTTCTCTATGAGCTACTGAAATAATCAAATCAACCATTGCATTTATTATGAAACAAAATAAAAACAACGGTGCCGAACAATTTCCTACAAACTCTTAAATAAAAAAAATACATATACACACTTTGTATATCCAAAAGCAATGACTTATTTCTCGACGTAGCAGTGCTTTCTTTTCTTGGATATAATTCCCATTACAGACCTTGTCGACAAATGGTACGAACACATATACGAGGTGATCATTTTTCTTTATAAGTTTATTTATTTATGATTGCAAGATGGTAGGACTGCCCGGGATTCGAACCCGGGTCGTATGGATTAGAGAAGAGAACTTTGCCAGTGAGCCAGATGATCTTATTATAAAAAGTTATGAGCCGTGTTTGTTTGTTTGTTTGTTTGTTTCGCCTCGGGCGATGTAGCCGGCAGGTATACAATAAAACAGTGCCTTGAAAGTGTTGATCTTCTTTCGTGAATATCACCCAATTTAGAATATTATGCAAAACGGTTTTCGTTTGAATAAGCGGGGAGATTTATATCAGAAAAAAGGGTAAAATTTATTATACCGGGATGTGCCTTTAACAAAATTGTTTTCACATAGAAATGACAAAATCGACACTAAGGGGTCAGGCTCACGAGAATAATCACATAAACTAAATCGCATAAAACGCATAACTCAGTGAGGTATTTAGCGAGCTACCCTTTAATGTGAAAGCAAACAAACTTACAATTATGTAATGTAAAAAGATGACTTTTCAGAAAGGGCTGCCAACGAAGGATCCAAAGCGCTGCTTCAAGATGCCAACATTCCCACATGTGCGTCTGTCTTACTTTAAAGCAAACATGAAAGTTCACTTGCATCCTTTTTACGTTCACGGCTTCGACATTATATTTTATTCACATTTTCCTAAGCTCAGTATAAAGATAACATGATCAGTAGAATCAAACATCATCAATTAATTGTAGAGATCTACGACAACAAGACGTCCGACAACAACGAGATCTACGACAACAAGACGTCCGACAACAACGAGATCTACGACCACAAGACGTCCGACAACAACGAGATCTACGACAACAAGACGTCCGACAACAACGAGATCTACGACAACAAAGAGACGTCCGACAACAACCAGATCTACGACAACAAGACGTCCGACAACAACGAGATCTACGACCACAAGACGTCCGACAACAACGAGATCTACGACAACAAGACGTCCGACAACAACCAGATCTACGACCACAAGACGTCCGACAACAACGAGATCTACGACAACAAGACGACCAACAACCAGACAACACCACGAGATCTACGACCACAAGACGTCCGACAACAACGAGATCTACGACAACAAGACGTCCGACAACAACCAGATCTACGACCACAAGACGTCCGACAACAACCAGATCTACGACAACAAGACGTCCGACAACAACCAGATCTACGACCACAAGACGTCCGACAACAACCAGATCTACGACCACAAGACGTCCGACAACAACGAGATCTACGACCACAAGACGTCCGACAACAACCAGATCTACGACCACAAGACGTCCGACAACAACCAGATCTACGACCACAAGACTTCCGACAACAACAGATCTACCACAAGACCGCTCGACGACAACAACGAGATCTACGACAACAAGACGTCCGACAACAACCAGATCTACGACCACAAGACGTCCGACAACAACGAGATCTACGACCACAAGACGTCCGACAACAACGAGATCTACGACCACAAGACGTCCGACAACAACGAGATCTACGACAACAAGACGTCCGACAACAACAACAGATCTACGACAACAAGACGTCCGACAACAACCAGATCTACGACAACAAAGACGTCCGACAACAACCGAGATCTACGACAACAAGACGTCCGACAACAACGAGATCTACGACAACAAGACGTCCGACAACAACCAGATCTACGACCACAAGACGTCCGACAACAACCAGATCTACGACCACAAGACGTCCGACAACAACGAGATCTACGACAACAAGACGTCCGACAACAACCAGATCTACGACAACAAGACGTCCGACAACAACCAGATCTACGACCACAAGACGTCCGACAACAACCGAGATCTACGACCACAAGACGTCCGACAACAACGAGATCTACGACAACAAGACGTCCGACAACAACCAGATCTACGACCACAAGACGTCCGACCACAACCAGATCTACGACCACAAGACGTCCGACAACAACCAGATCTACGACCACAAGACGTCCGACAACAACGAGATCTACGACAACAAGACGTCCGACAACAACCAGATCTACGACCACAAGACGTCCGACAACAACCGAGATCTACGACCACAAGACGTCCGACAACAACGAGATCTACGACAACAAGACGTCCGACAACAACCCGATCTACGACCACAAGACGTCCGACAACAACCAGATCTACGACCACAAGACGTCCGACAACAACGAGATCTACGACAACAAGACGTCCGACAACAACCAGATCTACGACCACAAGACGTCCGACAACAACCAGATCTACGACCACAAGACGTCCGACAACAACGAGATCTACGACCACAGAGCTCCGACAACAACGAGATCTACAACCACCAGAACACCGACAACAACGAGATCTACAGACCACCAGAGCTCAACAACAACAACCAGATCTACGACAACAAGACGTCCGACAACAACGAGATCTAGCTCCGACAACAAGACCGCTCCGACAACAACACAGATCTAACAACGATCTACCACAAGACGTCCGACATCCAGATCTACGACACAGATACTACGACAACACGAGACGTCCGACCACCAGAGCTTCCGACAACAACGAGATCTACGACAACAAGACGTCCGACAACAACGAGATCTACGACGACAACAAGACGTCCGACAACAACCAGATCTACGACCACAAGACTCCGACAACAACCAGATCTACCACCACAGACGACAACTCGACCACTCCGACAACAACGAGATCTACGACCACAGAGCTCCGACAACAACGAGATCTACAACAGACCACCAGAGCTCCGACAACAACCGAGATCTACGACCACAAGACGTCCGACAACAACCAGATCTACGACCACAAGACTCTCCGACAACAACGAGATCAACGACGACAACAAGACGTCCGACAACAACCAAGATCTACGACACAAGACAACGTCCGACAACAACCAGATCTACGACAACAAACGTCCGACAACAACCAGATCTACGACCACAAGACGTCCGACACGACAACGAGATCTGCGACGACAACAAGACGTCCGACAACAACCAGATCTACGACCACAAGACGTCCGACCGACAACCAGATCTACGACCACAGATCTACGACGACAACAACCGATCTACGACGACAACAAGCTCCGACAACAACCAGATCGTACGACCAACAAGACAACAACGTCTACGACAACGTCAACCAGATCTACGACAACAAGACGTCCGACAACAACGAGATCTACGACAACGAGACGTCCGACAACAACAACGAGATCTACGACAACAAGACGTCCGACAACAACCAGATCTACAACAACAAGACGTCCGACAAAAACCAGATCTACGACAACAAGACGTCCGACAACAACCAGAAATACGACCAACAAGACGTCCAACAACAACCAGATCTACGACAACACGTCCGACAACAACGTCCGACAACAACCAGATCTACGACAACAAAGACAGTCCGACAACAAGACGTCCGAGATCTACTACAACAAGACGTCCGACAACAACCAGATCTACGACCACGACTCCGACAACAACGAGACTCCGACAACAACGAGATCTACCGACCACCAGAGCTCCGACAACAAACGAGATCTAAACTCCGACCACCAGAGCTCCGACAACAACGAGATCTACAACCACCAGAGCTCCGACAACAACGAGATCTACAACTACTCGAGCTCCGACAACAACGAGATCTCCGACAACAACGAGATCTACAACCACCAGAGCTCCGACAACAACGAGATCTACGACCACCAGAGCTCCGACAACAACGAGATCTACAACCACCAGAGCTCCGACAACAACGAGATCTACAACCACCAGAGCTCCGACAACAACGAGATCTACGACCACCAGAGCTCCGACAACAACCAGATCTACAACAACAAGACGTCCGACAACAACAGATCTCAAGAGTCTACAACAACTACTCGAGCTCCGACAACAACGAGATCTACAACCACCGAGCTCCGACAACAACGAGATCTACGACCACCAGAGCTCCGACAACAACGAGATCTACGACCACCAGAGCTCCGACAACAACGAGATCTACGACCACCAGAGCTCCGACAACAACGAGATCTACAACCACCCGAGCTCCGACAACAACGAGATCTACAACCACAAGAGCTCCGACAACAACGAGATCTACGACCACTCGACCACAAGACGAGCTCCGACAACAACGAGATCTACGACCACCAGAGCTCCGACAACAACCAGATCTACGACCACAAGACGTCCGACAACAACCAGACCTACGACAACAAGACGTCCGACAACAACCAGATCTACGACAACAAGACGTCCGACAACAACCAGATCTACGACAACAAGACGTCCGACAACAACGAGATCTACGACCACTCGAGCTCCGACAACAACGAGATCTACGACCACCAAGACGTCCGACAACAACGAGATCTACGACCACCAGAGCTCCGACAACAACGAGATCTACAACCACTCGAGCTCCGACAACAACGAGATCTACGACCACCAGAGCTCCGACAACAACGAGATCTACGACCACTCGATCTCCGACAACAACGAGATCTACAACCACTCGAGCTCCGACAACAACGAGATCTACAACCACTCGAGCTCCGACAACAACGAGATCTACGACCACTCGAGCTCCGACAACAACGAGATCTACGACCACCAGAGCTCCGACAACAACGAGATCTACAACCACTCGAGCTCCGACAACAACGAGATCTACAACCACTCGAGCTCCGACAACAACGAGATCTACGACCACCAGAGCTCCGACAACAACCAGATCTACGACCACCAGAGCTCCGACAACAACGAAATCTACAACCAACAACGAACTCCGACAACAACGAGATCTACAACCACTCGAGCTCCGACAACAACGAGATCTACGACCACAGAAGCTCCGACAACAACGAGATCTACAACCACTCGAGCTCCGACAACAACGAGATCTACAACTACTCGAGCTCCGACAACAACGAGATCTACAACCACCAGAGCTCCGACAACAACGAGATCTACAACCACTCGAGCTCCGACAACAACGAGATCTACGACCACCAGAGCTCCGACAACAACGAGATCTACAACCACTCGAGCTCCGACAACAACGAGATCTACAACCACTCGAGCTCCGACAACAACGAGATCTACAACCACAAGAGCTCCGACAACAACGAGATCTACACAACCAGATCTACGACAACAAACGTCCGACAACAACGAAGATCTACGAACCACTCGAGCTCCGACAACAACGAGATCTACGAGACAACCAACAGAGACTCCGACAACAACGAGATCTCTACGACCACCAGAGCTCCGACAACAACGAGATCTACAACCACCAGAGCTCCGACAACAACGAGATCGACAACAAGTCCGACAACAACGGAGATCTAGACCACCAGAGCTCCGACAACAACGAGATCTACAACCACCAGAGCTCCGACAACAACGAGATCTACAACCACTCGAGCTCCGACAACAACGAGATCTACAACCACTCGAGCTCCGACAACAACGAGATCTACAACCACTCGAGCTCCGACAACAACGAGATCTACAACCGACCACCAGAGCTCCGACAACAACGAGATCTACGACCACCAGAGCTCCGACAACAACGAGATCTCTACAACCGACTCGATCTCCGACAACAACGAGATCTACAACCACTCGAGCTCCGACAACAACGAGATCTACGACAACACTCGAGCTCCGAAAACAACGAGATCTACAACTACTCGAGCTCCGAAAACAACGAGATCTACAACACTCGAGCTCCGAAAACAACGAGATCTACAACCACTCGAGCTCGAAAACAACGAGATCTACAACCACTCGAGCTCCGAAAACAACGAGATCTACCACAGACTATCTCGAGCTCCGAAAACAACGAGATTACAACCACCAGAGCTCCGACAACAACGAGATCTACGACCACCAGAGCTCCGACAACAACGAGATCTACGACATCCGACAACAACGAGATCTACGACAACAAGACGTCCGACAACAACGAGATCTACGACCGACCAAAGCTCCGACAACAACGAGATCTACCACTACTCGAGCTCCGAAAACAACGAGATCTACAACCACTCGAGCTCCGAAAACAACGAGATCTACAACTACTCGAGCTCCGAAAACAACGAGATCTACAACTACTCGAGCTCCGACAACAACGAGATCTCGAGCTCCGAAAACAACGAGATCTACAACTACTCGAGCTCCGACAACAACGAGATCTACAACCACTCGAGCTCCGACAACAACGAGATCTACAACTACTCGAGCTCCGAAAACAACGAGATCTACAACCACTCGAGCTCCGAAAACAACGAGATCTACGACCACCAGAGCTCCGACAACAACGAGATCTACGACCACCAGAGCTCCGACAACAACGAGATCTACAACTACTCGAGCTCCGAAAACAACGAGATCTACAACCACTCGAGCTCCGACAACAACGAGATCTACAACCACCTCGAGCTCCGACAACAACGAGATCTACAACCACTCGATCTCCGACAACAACGAGATCTACAACCACTCGAGCTCCGAAAACAACGAGATCTACAACCACTCGAGCTCCGAAAACAACGAGATCTACAACTACTCGAGCTCCGAAAACAACGAGATCTACAACCACTCGAGCTCCGAAAACAACGAGATCTACAACCACTCGAGCTCCGACAACAACGAGATCTACAACCACCAGAGCTCCGACAACAACGAGATCTACGACCACCAGAGCTCCGACAACAACGAGATCTACGACCACCAGAGCTCCGACAACAACGAGATCTACGACCACCAGAGCTCCGACAACAACGAGATCTACGACCACCAGAGCTCCGACAACAACGAGATCTACGACCACTCAGAGCTCCGACAACAACGAGATCTACAACCACTCGAGCTCCGAAAACAACGAGATCTACAACCACTCGAGCTCCGACAACAACGAGATCTACAACTACTCGAGCTCCGAAAACAACGAGATCTACAACTACTCGAGCTCCGACAACAACGAGATCTCGAGCTCCGAAAACAACGAGATCTACAACTACTCGAGCTCCGACAACAACGAGATCTACAACCACTCGAGCTCCGACAACAACGAGATCTACAACCTACCGAGCTCCGAAAACAACGAGATCTACAACCACTCGAGCTCCGACAACAACGAGATCTACGACCACCAGAGCTCCGACAACAACGAGATCTACGACCACCAGAGCTCCGACAACAACGAGATCTACGACCACCAGAGCTCCGACAACAACGAGATCTACGACCACCAGAGCTCCGACAACAACGAGATCTACAACCACTCGAGCTCCAACAACAACGAGATCTACAACTACTCGAGCTCCGACAACAACGAGGTCTCGAGCTCCGAAAACAACGAGATCTACAACTACTCGAGCTCCGACAACAACGAGATCTACAACCACTCGAGCTCCGACAACAACGAGATCTACAACTACTCGAGCTCCGAAAACAACGAGATCTACAACCACTCGAGCTCTGACAACAACGAGATCTACAACTACTCGAGCTCCGAAAACAACGAGATCTACAACCACCAGAGCTCCGAAAACAACGAGATCTACAACCACTCGAGCTCCGAAAACAACGAGATCTACAACTACTCGAGCTCCGAAAACAACGAGATCTACAACCACTCGAGCTCCGAAAACAACGAGATCTACACTCGACTCCGAAAACAACGAGATCCAACCACCAGAGCTCCGAAAACAACCAGATCTACAACAACAACCACCAGATCTACGACAACAAAACTCCGACAACAACCAGATCTACAACCACTCGAGCTCCGAAAACAACGAGATCTACAAACACTCAGAGCTCCGACAACAACGAGATCTACAAACACTCGAGCTCCGAGCTCCGACAACAACGAGATCTACAACCCACTCGAGCTCCGAAAACAACGAGATCTACAACCACTCGAGCTCCGAAAACAACGAGATCTACAACCACTCGAGCTCCGACAACAACGAGATCTACAACCACTCGAGCTCCGAAAACAACGAGATCTACAACCTACTCGAGCTCCGACAACAACGAGATCTACGACCACCGACTCCGACAACAACGAGATCTACCACTCTCCAACAAAGACACTCGAGCTCCGACAACAAGAGATCTCAACCACTCGACGAACAACGAGATCTACAACTACTCGACTCCGAAAACAACGAGATCTACAACCACTCGAGCTCCGACAACAACGAGATCTACAACCACTCGAGCTCCGACAACAACGAGATCTACAACCACTCGAGCTCCGACAACAACGAGATCTACAACTACTCGAGCTCCGAAAACAACGAGATCTACAACCACTCGAGCTCCGAAAACAACGAGATCTACAACTACTCGAGCTCCGAAAACGAGATCTACAACCACCAGCTCCGACAACAACAACAACGAGATCTACGACACCGAGCTCCGACAACAACGAGATCTACAACCTACTCGAGCTCCGAAACCAACGAGATCTACAACCAACAGAGCTCCGACAACAACGAGATCTACAACCACTCGAGCTCCGAAAACAACGAGATCTACAACCACTACGAGATCTACAACCCTCGAGCTCCAAAACAACGAGATCTACAACCAACGAGCTCCGACAACAACGAGATCTACAACCACTCAGCTCCGACAACAACGAGATCTACGGAGCTCCGAGAACAACTACTCGACGAGATCTACAACCACTCGAGCTCCGACAACAACGAGATCTACAACACTCGAGCTCCGAAAACAACGAGAGAGCTCGAAAACAGACAACCACTCGAGCTCCGACAACAACGAGATCTACAACCACTCGAGCTCCGACAACAACGAGATCTACAACCACTCGAGCTCCGACAACAACGAGATCTACAACCACCAGAGCTCCGACAACAACGAGATCTACAACCACTCGAGCTCCAATACCAACCAGACCGACGAAACCGCATAGTCATTCTGTACGTTTATTTTTCAGAATATCGGGTATTCTAAAAAAATTGATTATGGCCGTGATTTTACTTTATCGTTTGCAGCTGATGCAGTATGGATACGAGTTTTCCCAAACGCCCTTTGCTATTGTGCAAGCTAAAGAAGCGCAAGCAAATTTCTATAACTAAAAAGCAGAAAAGGTTTCTTATAGAAAGTTCCAATGATGAACTTTGTAGAATTAAATTGCAGGTAGCAAAGAGGGACGTCGGTGTAGGTCAAAAGCCATTGCTGGACAGCCCCTCCATCTTGACCGTAAACCCTGATATGCAGAAGAGGACTGTAGATGAAAAAGATAATGATGTCAAACAAGAGCCGATGGGTCGATGGAGAAGACATAGAGGCTGAAACATTGAATGATTCCGTAAATGGTTATGTCCAATGAATATTTTTTTTCTCTACATACTATGGTACATTCATGTGTTCAGTGTGTTCAACACCTGGAGCCACGCCGGTGGCGAGCTCAGTTATATGTTGCCTCCCTCTGACCATATGTTTAATATTAACTGTCTACTTGTGTTATAGCACTAGGAGCATATATTACGCTTTTAAAAATAGCGTTGGTTTGGTGTCCACTGATAACTTCAACAAGCACGCGTTGAGTAACTGAACTAAAGTAAGAAAAATGCTGCGTTTGTACGAAAATTCCATTCTTTATGCGCTTTCATTGAAATACAACATTTATCGTTAACAAAATTAAATAGGACATAATGTTGAGGCACATGGGCAAACAAGCAAACATAATACGGTAAAGCTATTATAATTTAAAGTGACGGAACTTGTGTACTATAATGGTGAAACAATTACTGGCAGCACTTAGTTTGCAGGCAGTGATGGGGATAGGCGTAATGAATTTATAAATGAGAATGAAGCAGCAATGCATAAGAAGCATGAACATGTTATACTTTTGCCTTTCTAACTAGGGAAATATACAGTGGATTGCTACTAAGTTTAAACACATAACAAACTATTAATACAAGAAATAATATGCACGAAATCTCTTGAGTGCTTTCTTTGTTCTGGAACGTATTCAGCGAATTCAAAAAGAAGGAAAAAGCCACTAACATACGTGGGAAATATTCGTCAAAATTTTTTACACTAAATTAGCAATCACTTCAAAGACCATAGAAGTATTGGTTTCTTTATTGTAGACTACCTCTTTTTAGTGAAACCAATAAATCGTGAGCTGAAAATTAATACACCAAATTACAAACAATATTACAAAGATCAATGATTCCCGTCACAGGGTATATGCTTTGTAATTTTGGAAGACAACGATGTAAGCTTGATCCTTCTTATCGTGTCATACAATTCACTATTTGCATAAATGGAGGAGAACGAAAAGAAATTTTCTGGAACTATCCTCGCCGGTTCATCCTTTCCTTTTGTTTATTATATTCAATCATTTGAATCTCGTAGTCGACCCACTGTGCCACTGGATGAGCTTGCACAAGGCCTTCGAATTCAGCACCACCCTGCAATGAAACACCTCATTATATTCAGTATGTAAAGTCTTCCAGCGCGTGCTCAGGCACTTTCGTTAAGAAAATGTAAGATCAATCGATACCGGGAAAAGAACCCAGGTAATAAAAGTGAGTTTTGCAAAAATGATTAGGGGGATTAGATTTTACTTCACCCACGTATGGTAGCTCTGGAGCGAAGAGTCGTGCTGTCGGGATATACCGGGAATACAAAGGCGCTGGTACATTCGTGTGCTCGAAGTTCTTCACATTGAAAGCAGCTATCTGAAATTTAATTCCAAAAGATATTCAGCTACATTAAATGTTCCAGTTTGATTCACGAGACTTTACTGTTGTCAATGAACGCTAAGATATGATTTGTTGACAGCCGGTTGTGATTTATCCTTCATCCCAATTAGAGCTCTTACTGGAGTTGTACCTTAATATTCCTATGACCGATTCGTTGAACAGCTCTGGCCACATTCGGCCACTCTTTAATTGCTCTTCGGGAGTGCGCACACCAAGGAGCATAGATCAGCACCAGCCAGGTCTCTCCTCGATCCAGCTGAAGAGCTTTGATGTTAATCTCACAAGTCAACATCAAAGAAATGCGCATTTGAGAAGTTGAAAATGGGGATTCAGCCTACCGCGTCCTGTAGTTCACTGGTATGTAGAATAACATGATATGGTGATGATTGTGTGATGTCATTACTTAGGGGCTGGTAAATTTGTCGTTGACTCGATGACGAGGATAGAACGGGTCGATGCTGATGCTGTAATCAAATGTAGGATAGCAAAATAGCTGTATGTACAAAACTGTTATTGATTGACTACAAGTGGTATACTGCTCTGTGACTGCCGGACCAATTTTACTAAATGCCACGGTTGAAAGCACTTATTTGACACACATCAAGCGCTAACAAAGTGAACATCTTAACTTCGGGGGCTGGCGCGAATAAATAATGGCTCTTCTTATATTTTGAGTGGCGCCATATTATATGTAAGTGCTGTTAAGTTGTAGAAATAGATAATTTAACTTACGTGATGATGTCTGTGATGCGTTTGTGCCAACATCTGATGTGAAAGTGCGTGCTTCTCTTGTTCGCGCAAGAGTTCCAAACGTTGCTTTTCTTTCTCTCGTTGGTGTTCCTGTTCTTTGGCTTTCCGGCTGAAAATAGTTCCCTAATACTTGAATCCATACAATGACTACTTTAGTTTTGCTAGCGGAGACATTTTCATGTGAGGGATGAAATAAAAACCTGCCAACGTATACATACGGACCACTTGTTGATTGAAGACATGCAGCCCTATTGCAACGGCAAACTCACATTTGTTCTTCGTACGCCAGTCTTTTCCTTTCCTGTTCCTTAGCGAGATGCTCCTGCTGTCGACGTTGTCCAACGCGCTTTTCCTCCTCACGGAGACGCTCCTCCTCGATTTTCTAAATATGTTGGCATACAACCAAAGAACTAATGTAATGAACCTCTTGTGCAACAAAGTTCAGACCAATGTGTGTTCATTGATGCTGATGTATTATTATCGTTTTATTTGGTGGCGCCTATTTGATAGTTTTTTGAAGATATGTATGAAAGCAGTCAGTAACTACCTGCATGCGGATCCTTTCGACCTCTTCGAGTCGCTTCTGTTCCTGTTGAATACGAAGTTGCTCAAATCTAGAAGAAAGTAAAAAATAAAATGAAGATGACGAAAGAAGTTGAAACATTACAGGTATTCAACTTGATTTAGAAAATAAAGGCGTAAAGACAATTTACCTCCTTTCGTCGGCTTTTTCCCGCTCTTCCCTCTCCATTTGTTCTCTGAGCAATCGTAATCTCTCTTCTTGCATTCTTCTTGCTTCGCTTGCCCTCTCCTCTTCTAACCGTCTCTTCTCTTCAAGATCTAATCGCTCTTTCTCCCTCCTAATATGTTCTTGCCGTTCCTTTTCCTTTCTCTCCTTCTCTAGTCTCTCCTGTTCCTCTTGCTGCTTGCGTTCCCTCGTCTTCTTTTCCTGAACGTGGCGAAGATGCTCTCTCGCTTTTCTCTCCTTCTCCAACCTCTCCTCTTCATGCTGCTCTCTTAACTTCTTAGCAAGTGCCTCCTCCGTGTCTAGTCTTCTCTTCTTAGCCAAGGATTGCTCGTGTTTCTCCTTTCTCTGGTTCTTTATTCTCTCTTGCTCTTCCTTTTGCTCCTTCAATTTTCTTCGTGCAAGTGCTCTGTTGCTTTCTGCCCGTCTCCTTTCAGCCAATGACTGACGTAGTTTTTCCTTCCTCAGGACTGGAGCTTCTGGCACCTGAACCTTTGCTGCAATCTCTATTCCGTTTGTTTCCTTCCGCACGTTATTCCTCAGTATCGTCTCCCTTTCTTCCTGTAACTTTCTCTCCAGTCCTTTCCTAGTCTCTTCCAGACGTCGGTTGAATTCATGCCTCTGCGCTCTCTCCACTTCAATAAGTCTCTCAGCTTCTTTTTCTTTCCTTCTCCTGTCTACTGCCGTGTCTCTATGTCTGTAGGTATCCGGCTCGTGTACTCTCACATCATTCCTCTTCCACTCGTTTCTCTCTTCATCCTCTTTTTGGAGTCGCTCCCTTTCAGCCATATCTCTCTGCTCCTGAATTCTTCTTTGCTCCTGGAGCTTTTTCTCCTGCTCCATTCTCGCTTGTTCCTTCTGACTTCTCTGCTCCTCTTGCTCTTCCCACAGCCGCTTATGTTCTCTTTGTTTTCGCTCCAGTGCTTCTCTGTCCGAAACAGTGTTCCCGTTCTCATCTTTTTCCCTGAGCCTCTCCAGTCTTTTCCTTTCCTCCTCAGCCTGGTGCCGCTTGAATGAAGGACTGGCAATTTGCTCTCGATAGTTGGAAGACTGATCCAGAGTGGCCTGCACTGGGATCGCAACTTGCGGAAATTTCGGCGGCTCCGCTTGATATTGCGCCCTCTGGTAATGGTACCGTTCACTGCTTTCACCTAAAAAGGCACTTGTGTATTCATAAAAAACGAAGTTGCGTTGCTACCAGTTTCCCTCTCTATTAGGTAAATAACTAGGTTTCTCAAAACTTACGTTGCTGCTGACGTTGTCTATGAGGTTGCTGTGTTTCCTTGTGGTGGTCAGCAATTCGCCCTTTTAAGGAAGGAGGGTACTGATGTTCCGGTCGCAGGATGGGAGTATAACTATTGCGAAAAGCTGGAGCGATTCGTTGACGCTCTCTGAAAACTGACGTCCGATTTAACACATTCAATAGATCTGGCATAATTCCCGACAAGCTAACATGTTTACCGTAAAAAAAACAATTCCAATAATATATGGAAAACTAGCAGTAAGCGAGTAAACTACCTTCGTGCATGATCCTGTTCTTGTAACAGTCTCATGTGTAGCATCTGCAGTTTCTTTTGTTCCTCTGGGTCTTTGGGTGCATCCAAATAGTTGGGAGAACGCAGAGATCGCCTATCTCTCTCACTACTGTCTGAACTGCCTGACTCTGCTTCTGAAACGCAAAGAATCAAACCACGAAATAAGCCCTGTTTTTGTTGTTTATAATTTGTAGGTTTGATCACAGGTAAAATAAGTTATGAATATGAAGTTGATATAACGGCTAGAACAAACTACATGTAGTTGATATTTCGGCTCTTACAAATAGAGTATATTACTGTAATGAGGACCGACCTTGTAATTGTCGTTTTGTTTCTTTTTCAGTAAGTTCCGCTTCCGCGCGGACATAGATGGCCAAGAAGAGGAACTAAATGTGATTTAGATTTGGACTAGTGTAATAGGCTCGATAAACGCGATTTGAAAGGTTGCCAATCAATTCATTGTCGGCCAAAAAAAAACACATGTACTGGAATGCTTGAAAAATAAAAATAAAAACTAACCGCAGCTCCCGAGAGCAGTCGCATGCTTACCTGAAATTGGAAATACAACTTTCTCAAGTTTTCACTTGTCATTAAATTATTATTCGGAAATTTAAAAGAAAATTACAAACCCTGACAATAAAACAATAACCAATGTGACCAAGTTCTCGGAAAAATATTTCAGGCAATGCAATAACGAGTCAACTTGGTGAAGTTTAAATATACAACTGGTTAATAAGAAACAGCAGGAGATTATTGCGTGGGTTTATCTAGGGGCATCACGAGCAGATTCATCATTACCTAAGAAGCATGACGACAAAGCAATCACACCTTTTTATGGAAGCATAAAAAAGTGCATAAACTTCATCATTTCCGCATGGTATATTTACCGTGACAAAGCTTAGAATTAAAAGATTGGGTGCATGGTGTAAGGTTACAAAGTAATGAATCTGAACATAACACCAAATAACTATACATTACTATTCCGTTTTTCAGTGGAATCATTTTTTCTTCAGCACAAGTTTATACATATGAGAATGATAATGGACCCAACTCTAAAAAAGATTAGGTACGTCGGGTCTCTTTTAGAATTCTAAAGTACAGAAGGCCTCCCAATATTGCAGAAGATGAGGTCGAGCACATGTTGACAATCTCATTTTGACTAAAATATTTTATTAAGCTCCCCTTAGTTTTGATTTAATAAAAGCGCATTGTGCGTCATTTCAACTCATTATAAAAAGTGAAAGCCTATTAAATAGTGTGGTTCGATTCCAGCTGATTAGACGAGTGAACCGCAGAACCGTGAGCTCCATTTTTTGACCACTAAACGACCCATATAAACAATATTGGAGTCTGCAATTGCAAACATATCACATTACCAAACAAAGTCCAAAACCAGTATACGAAAAATACAGACTTTTTTCATAATTGTTAAGAAATATCATCTTATGTATGCTTTGCTCGAAATTGTCGGAACAATTCGGCCCAGAGGTTTGTAACAGATTTCGAATGCTGAGGATGAATGACTACCTTCTGAATTGAGCACAAGCAATGTTTAAACAACCCATGGCGCTCGGGGGCTGCTGCATATGGCGTCTAGTGGGATGGTCACCTTACAAAAAAAAAGACTTCCACGGTTTATTTCCGGGTACGAATTGTTTATATGGAATGGCCAGGAAACTGCGAAAGCGAAGTCCCAAGTGGTCACTAGCACTAACATCACTTTTATTCAAAAGGTCAATCCCCCTGGACAAAAAAATCCACACTGGTCATTTTGTTTATAATTTGACCCGAAGGAACGTGTCTTAAAGTGCACGTTTATAGCAAAATTTGCCACCAATTTTCTCGATTGCTCAAGTAAAAGCTTGTCAATGCAACACATATAGTTCTGCGTCAATAAGTGTTGAGGAGATACACTCTAACAAGTAATAAAGAAATACAGCGATCTTTGCGGACAGACATTCTCTCTATCACACAGACATTCTCTCTAAGTATATCCAGCCATCTGCTACTTGATGAATCTCTTACAGCAGTCACAGTGCAGTAAATCGCCTATCCAGTAACATATGCGCGTCGTTAATTAGAAGAAACAAACGAAAACATTCGCTGAGGAGAATGACATAAAAGTGATCAAAGGAAGCTGTCCAGTTCCCAACCAAAGAATCAAACTTATAATATAGTAGGGAGTATAGCATCGGCTATTCTGTAAGTGTGGTTTGAAAAAGTAGAGCATACAGGTGCAGTTAGGAGCTTCCATTGGGAGTATTAGTATCAGTGAGCTGATTGTTTGAACGAAAACGGTATCTCAGAAAAACCAAAACACTTCCATAAATTTGTTCGATAACCATGGGCTGCTGATTTTGCAAAAGACGGCGCCAGCCATTGACAGGATCTAACTATTGCATCTGGCGGGAAATGATTTGTATATGAGTTTTCGTAATATCATTCAGTTGTTCACTAACTTCTTATAGTAACTGTTGGTCTTACTCCACTGTACTTGGAGTCTACTTTGATGGTATTTTTTTGTGATTTTACCTATGTAGAAACATTTTACGGTGATTTCACATTTAATTTCTGAATACTGAGCACAGGTTATGTAATTTTGCTGTCAGTTTGTCGAAATATGAAGGGAGAACTTGAAGCAGACAAAAGCAAAGAACACGGAACTTATTCTAATTGGCCATGTTATCTCTGGAGCTATACTTGTAAGTTGTAAAACAGTTCTCCCGCTCTTACGTCTAGACCAATTCTCCGAACACTGATAAGTTTTTTTTTTAGTTTATATTTCGTGTATTATCGGCCAAAGAATAGCCATATTTTGTTCAAAAATGATAAGAAATAAATCGCGGATATTTTCAAGAATATAGGAAAAACACAACGGAGCCTGAAAATCTTGAAAATTGTTAATAGAATTGGTTGGAACTATTGAAAGTTAAATTTAAGAGTATTGTCATAGGGCAATAAGACCGAAACTATGTTCCAGGCCATTGAAACAGGACGTAAGCCTGCGGACCTTATCACGTAATCCAGGTTATTAAGTGATAATAAGTTACAATGCGCTGGTGAAAAAAGTTAAGTCAAACGTTAATTATTGGCGAACGTCAAAGGTGCTAGACTTCAGTTCGGTTTAACTTGTAAACAAAAGAAACACATGGTAAGAATCATAATGGTTTTCAATAAAAATTATACAGTAATCAACATACTGCTTAATGGTGTTTGGTTTACTTCGTAGACTTACGACGCAGCTGCATGGAATAATAGCAGATGCATTGCGCAAGTAGGAATGAATAGTTGTGTACGTGTACTATTCTTCCAGACAACTATGCAGATGCACGAAAAAAAGACAAAATCTATGGTGCAATTGAATGAGTGACTCATTTACGAAAATGCGCTTATTTAAATTCAAAACTAATTTCAAATGCAAGGGCCAGGGTAGAAAATGTGTGTTTCTGAATGTTAAATGGATTATCTTGCATTTTTCTATAAAACAAATGGGATATTCCAAAACTTCTCGGATAAGGGGTGGGGGTGGTGAGCAGCCAAATAACACTTCAAGGTTGACCTTTTGTGCTGCGTTCAAAATAATGAAAAGGAGTGGTAAGTAAGATGGGTTTCCAGCTGCGAAGCGCTTTGAACTGTTAACTATCCCTCATGTGTTCTATTAGACAAATCCAGCAATCGTTCAATGGTTACGAAGTAAGAGAATTCAAGTTTCTCCACGCAGATGGACGTACGGGTGATGAGAACATCCAATGTATTTGAAGGAAATATTGTAGAAAAGAGTTATTCGGCATTTACTGAAAAAGAGCAAACCATGGAAGGGCTCAGTAAGAAGGATTTGCCGTCTGTAAAAGAACTAGACAAAAACAAATGAAGATGGTCAGACATTCAAACGGTGGTGTGGAGAACTCAGGATTATACATGCGGACAAGAACTTTTTGTCCCTTTGGTAATCTAGCGACCGCTTTGTTGGTCTTAACAGTGTCATTGTCTACATTTCTGACTCAGCACGCGATACGTGACTAACCTATAGTGGAACACTAAATCAAATATACGTCTTCCTTACCAATTACTTTTTGGGCACAAAGAGGCACATGGGATGATACGTTTGACAAAGAAGATAAATAAAATCTCACTTCTTACAATTAGTATTTACGTAGATTATTCGAAATTACCACCATCTCCTCCACACATGCTAAAGCTAATGAATGATACGGGAATAAATAACGTAAAAATGTTAGTTTTGTAGATTAGAGTTTGAATTGTACATAGCCTAATGAAATAAAGAATGGAATTTTCAAAAGATAATGCTGGGATTTGACATGAGTGTGTTACATATAAGAACTTACTTCATATTAATTATCGTTGAGGCTTCTCTAATCTACTAAAATACAACAATAACGATACAAACAGACTAGTCTCACCTTTCTCTCACACTATGTGATGTGAGAAGGATAAACAAAAAAGATTTTCCGAAAAAAAAATACGCAGCACTTTACGGTGTTCCCGAGCACAAGCAGCTATAGTGTGTTAAAAAAAGGAAACAATAACACGAGGCAGACTATAGAAACAGAAAAATACATATAAAAAGACGTTTGTGTATGAAACACTATAGGAAAGATGTGGTTTAACCATTCACGTTGTGGTGCATATTGATCTTAAAATGAAATTGTATGGAATTGAAGATGCCGTAAAAAAATTAAAATTCCTGTACTATATTTTGTGCCCAATTACAATATGTTTGCAAATTATTAAATACATGCGTCGATCTTACAGTAGGAAACTTCATTACAGGAAAGATTACTTTATGAAAAGCTTGAAACAATTTCAAATGTAAAACACGCTATGCTTAGTACTCTCAGTGTGGAAATGATATTAAAAATATCACATTCAACCCACCACTATGTTTTAACTAAGAGTTATTATTTGTGAATAAACAATTTACAGAAGTACTGTAGTACGATAGGCAGGGTGCCATGCACAGTGAAGTAGTTTATCTATTAAGCAACTGAATATCGTTTCCGGCCTCCACCGATCAGCTACGTCTACGGCTAATAAGAAGCAGATTTAATTCGTTAAATCCATTAAAATGTTGCATTTTTTGCGGAATAAACCACCGGATGGACATGTGGGAAGCATTTTACAGAGAAAAGCGTGTCCGCGGAGAAAACCACAAAGGCACCGGAACACTAACATCAAATATATCCCCGGTAGAATACAGATACGCGCATTGCAGTCTACAATGGAACGATACTGTTCTTGTATAGAAGATGTGTGCGTATGAGTTTGCAATTGTAGCTTCACAACCTTTCTTAATACTAAAATAATTGGGAGGAATTTGGCTGTTCAAGGTAATGCACCCATAGGTTGTTGACAACTATGACATAGCCAGCTCGTAGTGTAAAGCTCCCATCCCAGCCGTATGCAAATTAAAACGCGCAGTCGGCGCCCATTAATAAACATATTGACACGGTTGGGAACACTTTTCTGCGGGATTTGTGAAAAACACACGGATTCTAAGGTCAAACGGGTACCTAGAGAACCAGGGTTGTGCTTCACACCGTAGTGTATTTTAGATCGCCATATCAGATAAGCATAACATGTGTAACTGCACAATAAAAATGAAATATTGAGCCTCCCCTACAACTATGATGGTTAGCGTATGTATATATGCATGTATTGACAAATTTGCATACAGTACTTTGCATAAATTTGCTTATTGCTAGTAACACATAGATGGTTCAACAAGGTGCAAAATGTGTAAAGATGGAAAGCGTGGACTGTGTTTTCAAAAAGTCCCTTTTCCCTGCAACAACTGACCGCAGTCGGCCGAAGTGTCAGAATAAAGAAAAATGCATGATTGCTATACGAAGAGCAGAAAGGCGACAGTGATCAGCAATTATGCATGGATCTTTGAAATTGAGGTGTCAGACAATTGTCGATTACCCAGGAACTGTCACTAACAGTAAATACGCACAAAACACAAAGTAGATTAAATTATCAGTCAATGAAAGCACCAGCGAAAGTATTAATTAGTGGTGGGCCAGAACCACCTTACTATTTCTCTGTGATATGTGACAACACTAAAAGGAATGAAGATAACCTTCCAACATACACCCATTAGTTAGGGACTACAATGCATGAAGGCACTATAGACTTTTAATTAGATAACACTGAAACGGTAGGACACATAAAAGCAGTTTGAATTTTTGATAAATAAGGGTGGTTTATTTCTAAATAGTCCCTTTTTGGACTGATAAGTTATATTTGCTTTAAATATAATACTGGGATATCCTTCACCCTTGCTTACTTTTTGATGTGTACACTAAGTGTCACAACTCAAACTTTGTTCCTTATTATACTGAAATTTGAAACGCGTGAGCAGACAGTGTAAACTGATCTCAAAGTTTTTAACACTTCCTTTCTTCTTATTGTTTGGGACAGGTGGGAGATCACTTCGAAAGATTGTAGTCTTGTAATACAGAAGTGAAAAGTAATATTGTAATATATCCTAGAGACTGCAGACTTTTCACAAGTTACAATAAACAAAGGGTCTGGGAAACAAACACTCCTAAAGGAAACATGTTAGAAAACAGGTATGGTAGCGTGCATTTCGTCGTACAATACGATAAATGGTTTTCTATCAGGGGAACATTCTCGCAAATTGCAACCGCTTTTCCTAGACAGCTTTAATTAATCTGATGTCAGCGAATATTTATTTTTACACTTTTAATTTATAACGAAATGATGTCAGTCAGTGTAATGTTCTTCAAAAAATTGTGAAAGGTCAGTTCAAGATTCGTCCCAATATGTTCATAGCTTAACTAATTAATTATTAAAATATTTATGGCCGTCTAGCCGTCTCGAGAGGTGTATTATAAATATTGAAATGATAATTTTTTTGCTGCAAATCATATTAATCATTGTTTGATAAACTTCTTGTGAAGAAGCTCGCAATTTGGAGAAATGTATATAAGTTTGTATGCATGTGACCGTCCGCAGCGAGAAGTGTTATTCTTGTTAATCCTATTGTTAGCATCACCTGAGTTAATACCTCAAATAAACAAGGAATATTACTGTTCTGATGCGCCAAACACAACATTTTGTAAATATCAAAGGATGAATCGGATTGACGACTATGTTGTAATTGTCGTAAAGATGCGACTGCCGCTACAAAACAACAACATTAACTGTTCTAACTAATGGTACGCTCAACAAAAGTAGGTGCAGTAAGCATGGAAGATTTTGTCTGCTCCTACGACTTTACCTGAGAATACGAAGCATCCATGCACAACTATCACAAGATTGGTGTCGAAATGTGTACAATTTACGAGCAACAAGCCAACAGAAGTTTTCTATAATTAAACCCTAATACCGTTTAGGTGATCAATCACAGATGTTTTCATCATTTGTGAAAATACATGTGCTTTGGTGCACTTTGCCTATTTGCGATAAAAAAACCATAACAAAGATATTTTTTGGATTACGGAGACCGAACGAAGGTTGGACACCAGGACACGATTTCAAAAACCGGGTGGGCAATTTGAATAAGGTGAGAAAGAAAGGTCGGACAATTATTGCTATTATTATTTTGAGATGGATTATAATTCGGAGCTTCTTGAACTTCAACACGTCAACTGCAAGGCTCACAAGAACAAGTCTTAACCTATCCTCTCATTGTGCCATGGTTATGTACTTATCCATACTGTTACGACGCATGCCCCTTAAATAAAACGAATAAACACGAAGCTTTCAAGTGGCAATAGTTAGGCTAGAAAGCTGTTCTGATAGCACCCACCAAACGTAATTAATCTAGTGGAAGGTGGGCGAAACACACGACATAAAACACGAAAAAAATAAAGAATGAAAGAGCTCTTGATCGAAAACATACAGGCACTATTAGACCATTTTACCTTACTTTCTTGTTCAATTTCAGCTTCCAACTTCAGTACATAATCACATATCATAGCAGACAAGTGACAATAATTATTCATAGAACATTTAACTGTAGACGTCAGCAGTTCATTCCCTTAAACTAGCAAGTCTAATTGCTAAGGCACAGTGGTCAAGGTGTTTACTAAACCAGCTCATGCCAAAAACGACGGATTTGCAGGAGCTGCTGATATAGTTGCTGGTTGTCTGCAATCGCGGAACTCCCACAATCTGAGCACAATTGTACAGCTGCATGTTGTTTTGTGATTGATGTGATGTTGGTGTCTCCAATTCGAGGATGAATCTTCTCTAAGTTTCTCGAGATCTTGTCTTTACATCATTAGAGAGCGTTCGGCTAACAGATTGACCCTCTCGATCCAAGAGGAAAGGTGTAACAACGAAAAACAGACAAACCCAGTAAGAGCCGCCTATGGCCACGACAGTATAGCGATATACGCAAAAAGCCGTCTGGAGATGAGGGGATCAGGCACACGGGAAAGCATGGCAAATGACACTTTGAACTTAAATCGAAGGATCCGGCAAGCTTCAGCACTTATTTACGTACCCCCGTACCCCACCAATGGAACTTTAAAGTAAACCCTGAAAAAAACTTTTATTAAGCAGACGAAAACAACAAACAAGCAATAAACAAAACTGGGAAGTGGGGGTTGAACGTGTTTAAACGATTTTGATACTTCGATGCAAACGTGGATTGAACCATACCAGGAATATTTTTACGTAAAGAAATTTCTCAGGAACATGCACAAGGAAGTCATACGAATTTGAAATTCACCGGAATTTCACTACAAAGGATCAAAAAGATATACGTATAACTTCATAGTCAGGTTGCACTCATAGCGAACCGAAAAAAGTACGATTATAACATTCAAGTCGCTCCTCATACAAAACACTTTCTTTTTACTTACAAGACAAAGTCAAGCAAAAACAATTAAGGCACGAAATTCTGGGCAAAAGGATAAAACGACAATTCATATACCGTAAACAAACAAGGGGCTAAAAACAAGGCTTGTCAGACGTAATTCGAACGTATTACTAATGTACAGAAGGATCAACGACCCACATAACCCCAAAATCTACCCATAAACGGTCTCGTAACTACCATAATCGTAAAAAAAAAACATCTAAATTCGCCTGGGGTGTCTGACTGCTGTGGTGGTCAGAGCTCGTTTGCGCTGTGCAATGGTTGTAAATTTGCGGTGCTCAATTGTCTACATTATATGAGCTGTGGTCGTAGCTGCTCAGTTAGAAATCTCTAATCGCGGAATGGATTAATGGTGTTTCGGGCGTTTTTGTGGTACCATATGCCAAGTTGTCAGCAACAACTGTGGGACATTGGCCACTACCAATAGACGCCCACAATTACCACATCTGCCTCGTGAAATTGAGATTTCAGAACCGAAGCCTACTCGAATCATGTAACGAAAACTACCGCTTGATTTTTGGTGGGCATCAAAGAACACGGTGAACAATGATTGGTACAACGAACGAAATTTGTTGGTAAAACTGAAACAGAAGCAAAGCGAAACCGAAATAATGCACGGGGTTAATATCACTAGACGGATAAATGGCAGAAAATACATAACCAGAAGGGAAAACAGAAAGAAAGGGACAAATTTCTCGGTACAATACAAGTAAACTTTAAAATCAATAATAACAGAAAATCGGTTAATGAACTCGAGATCTTAATAGCAGAATTAAATAAATGATGCGTAATCAGATAGAACCCGGGGGAAAAGAATGGTTGGTCCATTTGTACTCATAGAGAAAAGTATTGTGGGAAGCGGTCTAGCGGAAATACGAGTCTTCGCTGATTGCTCCACAAACTCTGAAGTCATCCTCCTCGATGCTGACAAAGAGTCTCTGTGGGACGACCCGTGAATGGGACCGAGGACGAGGGAGCAGCCAACGAAGGGTGTACATTCTCCTGAAGTGATCGGGCATTTAATTTTGTGAACAACGATTCTCTGTGAACCGATGGATGCAATACAAAGCAATCTGGTTTGTATATTGATTCACTTCAAGACTAGATGGAAGTTGAGAGATATACACGCAGTCATTAAAATTTGGTTGTACATTTTGGCGGTTCTTTTCAACGAGGTAGTTTACTAATCTGGGTGGCCGTACAAATCTCTACTCTATATTAGTTCTGCACTAAAAACGCACTTATTCGGCTTCGGGAAAGAATCGCCGGTCTCCGAAGCGAAAATCCGTTTGATCGACTCTCCAAGAGCTCCCTCACTTGCCCCGTTCACGAAAATTCCTTGGTGAAGGAGGCGATGTGAATTATCCCTGAGACGACAAAAAAAACGTTAAAGGAGCACGGGATAAGTTATTACCCATATTACTATGGTATTACATATAGCACCTGAGAGCACTCTATGCTTCCCGAAACTCAGGACTGTATTCTGATGTTGTGACTAAAAAGCCGCCAAGATGGCTCTGCTTACATATCACGACTCACATCTGACTTTCCCTGACGTGACATAAGATGTCGCGGACGAAATCGCGAACAGCTTCCGATGAGGGAGATGGTACTCCATCGGGCTAAAAAAGAGATCACTACTTCATTCGTCAGTCACCTTGGAAAACGAAGTTTCAAACTAAACCATAATTTAAAATTTCTTATTAATTGGATTGGACAATAAAAAATGGATTTCTTGAAAGACTCACAGCAGGGGTATCGAACATCTCATACAATGTATTGTAATGAACGATGTGTTTCTCCAAGTTTCGTACTTCCTTCAGACATTCCAAGTAGTCGTCCAAATTTCCCGTTTTTGTAGCCGTATTCAACAGTGAAGCGAGGGCAGCCGATGACTTCGAGTACATGTCTTGAACAGGATAACCTGAGAAGAATCACTTTTTAAGACATGAAAAGACAGTCGTAATCAGAAATGTACATAAACAATGCGGATCACACATGGCACTTATAACGTAAATAAACTTGCTGTGAATGAAGAGCTGTCTTGCTGCATTGGTGAAAATAACCGGTCGAAGGAGTTCGCTCATCAATCGGACCGGAGTCTCTTCCAGCCAGCAAAATATCTGAATTTGAATGCTTAACTTTGGGTAAGATATTAATAAGACCAGAAAAACGTCGAGCCGAAGTTTAGAGACCATCGGAAACACAATACACATCACATCTTGGCAATGCATATCAATTGAGTATGTTTTTAATGAAACCGCGTGGTAAAGTAGTTGTGTAATTGAAACAAGAAAACTAACCTCCTCGGCAATCTTGCTGTCGTTGAACAATCGCGTCTGATGGATGGCGGGGATTGGTTTCGCCTTATTCCATGATTCCAACCATACGTTGTCTTCGATGTTCATGCGCTCGGAGAGTTCGGCGGCACCAGCTGCAGACAAAGAAATGTTTCAAGCCAATAATCGTGAATAATCCTTTATATAATAAACTTGGAAGCGGGAAATTGCTACCTGCCACCGCACAACAAATATATGCTATTAAAGAAACGGATATTGTTACGAACAACAACAAGTCTGAATAATACTGAAGTGAAACACCAAAAGGGATGCTAACTTTCTTCATCGATAATGCAATCCTTTGGTGAATGCCATCGAACAAAGTCCTCGAAACAGCAACCGGGATTCGCAGCCTGAATATAGTTGGATTATTGGACCTAACACTATGAAAACACGCAATAACTCGTTCATTCGATACATATGTATGATCATTAACAGAAAGAAACAAAGTGAATCACCTTGAATGCCTGCATGTCACTCTCCAACGTTCCGACATGTGCATCCTGAAGTATCTGCGCCTGCTTCTCGCTGTCTTCGAATGAGTTCAGGAAGGTCATATGAGCATCGAACATGTCCTCAGTCATCGGAGCAAACGACTATAACGGAAAAAAATCAATACAATCATAATGTATAACTTAATACATGTAATCGCCACATCAACATCTCAACAAAAAAAATCACTGTTAATATAGAGTTCTTACCTGGGTCATCGGTACGAAGAGCTGTCTGTCTGGGTGATTAATTAAGTAGGTGTACCTCAGAGCATGCGATCGTCCTTGCGGTTCCGAGCACTTCTGAACGTGAGATTTTTCAATAAACTAGACATTTAGTGACTCTTCAATGAAGGTGCCTACACGTAAATCCAACCTATAATGAAAACTGTTCTGCAATTACCGTTGTTCTAACGAAAAGAAAGTTTCCAAGGGATATGTTACTAACCTCAACTGTCTCCTCCTGGACATTTTCTTCCATGGAGACATCCTCTTCAGCGTCGTAAAAGTTCTCTACAAAGTTAAACAGCTACATTTATCTTTTTCCTGGGGAACAAAGCTCTTTATACTCCAGATCGAAAAACAACGTAGGCACTTGGCGAACAACATCATTCAATCACGGAATTGTAAAAACTGACCACCATTGCTGCATGTGTCATACATTTGATGTCTCTTTCTGCGTGCTCGAATGCAACACTGGAGCATTTCAATCTTTTGATGCAGAAGACATGACGTATGGTCGGGGTGTTCAACCGATGACATGCTAAATATATACATAGTGTTTAGCTACAGAACCCACTCAACAATGGAACTTTAGTGTACACCCTCAAGGAATATGTACTAATTGTAAATAAAGGGACGATGGAGAGAATGCTAGAGACCTATTGATTGTTTTTTTTTAGGAAGACGGACTCACCCGGGAATGTCAATATTGTTTTCGTAGTGGTGTCTCAGCGTGACCACTGTTTCGTGCCAGATCTGTGCGAATGCAGTTGGGGCGTACTCTTCTTCGACGAGACAATGGCAGAATGCATTTGCAATGAACGCAGTAACCGAATTTTCCGGGGCTGCCTTTACTCCACGAAGTTCATCCTGAAATCGAAACGATTCTTGCGTCATACTACCTCTCTCATCCCCATCCAAACATACGACAAAGCATCTTATAACTCGATATAGGGTAAAATAACAAGATTGATATCTACAGGCTACTATCTACAGGCTAATATGAATATCGATTTTCCTCCAGGAGCTCCTTGACAATCGAAATAATTAAAAAAAATACCAAAATGTCGAAAACCGGCGACTCCTCCTCGATTTGGTCCCTCGCAACTCGTCCGGAGATAGTATTCTTCACTTCGGCAATTGGAGGACTCGCACGGACAGCCTTAAAAAGTTGCATGTAAACTTGAATGTATATGCTTTATTTTGGCAAGGATCCAAGAGGAAGATACGCACCTGCCCAGGAGACTTTCTGGGTGCATCTGATTCAAAATGTGACTTGAAAATGGAATCCATCCATTCACGAATCTCGTCCTGAAAGTTATTGTTAAAGACTCGTTGAGAAAATTGTAGAACAAGTCGTCTTCTAGAAAACCAGAAATACGAAAGACTCTGCACCCTTTAATCAGGCTGCAGCACGCACCTTTTCGAGGGGCAAAAGCGGTTCGTCCAATGCAACATTTCCGGGATTTGTGATCGAGCTTGAAGGAACTATGTTAAGCTTTGCCGAACCTCCGGTAAGGTTGGAAAAAGCGCGAATCCCTGAAAAAGATCGTTATAAGATATGGTAAATATGCTTTGCCTATGCTACATCATATTAAAGATCGAGTGAAACAGCGGAGGACTAATTATAAGTTCTAAATTGGTACCTGGTGCATTCTTGATTCCCAGAAGCGATGCAGCCGTTTCCGAACTCATTCCAGAACGAGCTAATTCGAGAAGACGCCGCAGTGCAGAAGCTAAATTTAAAAATAATTAAGAAAAAAAGTACATGTGTACAACGTACAAGGTGTCATGGAAATAAACCACTGAGTACGTGATGCTTACTAAGGATCATCTCTGCATGGCTGAAGGAAACAGTGGTGCTCCACTGGGCTGCATTCGACGGCTGAAGGTCTGAGTAAACGTCGTTTTCATTCACCATCTCTTCTTTGACGTTCATCCAGAGACACAGGAGGATCAAGTCACTGAAAAAGTATAATGAGACTGCACATGCGATATCTGATCTAAACCGCCACACGTATTCGATGCATAGTCCAGGTTGCCTATCAGCGAAAAACTACAGGAGCAAACAAACGTGGTGAAAAGTGGCACTGAGATATTAATACCATTGATTAATCAATTTTGCAAATTACCAACCGCACAGGATTGTCCACAGATCCAAAGGGCAACAATCGCACATTCATTCGATTCCACTGCACCGTATAGTCTGCCGGAGCTGGCTAAAAAAGAAGTCAGAAGTGGTTAACCAATAATCTCCGTGAAGATATACTTAAAGATTTGCGTATTCTTGCTTGTCTGATGACATACGCTAAACATACATACAAAGCGCTATTGCTCTCTTGCCGCGTTAAATAACATCTCTAACCTTATGAGCGTATTCGAACTGGATTGAACAGCGAATATCTTCCGCATCCATCAAGGAGATCGGGCAGGACTAAAATTATTAATATGGAAAAGGGATAGAGTGTTCAGGTCCTAGTGTTCCTTCATGCTCACACTGAATTTTAAGGCAAAGTCAGGCAACAACACAAAAAGAGAAACGGCTCACCACTTTCTCTTTGAAGAGGGACAGAATTCCCGTGAGGTGCTTATGGCGCTTCTGTCCTCTTCGCAAGTGAGCACCCTGAAAGAAAATGTAAGGAATACAAGTAACCATCGTTTCCGTCGTTGTTTATCATTTCGGCTGGTGTCTACAACACACGTATTTCTCAAGGAATTTATTTCGTACAGATAGTTCCAGAAGAAAACTGCTTACTTCATACAAAGTGATCATTGCAGGAGTCGTGAGCACGCCAAAGAAGAGTTGTCTATCAACATGACCATACTGCAGGAAGACGGGCAGCTCGCTAAATTACTCCAACATAACTGTGAAATCGCAAATGTAGGCCCTACACCCTACAAGTCTATAACATAATAGAGTTATGTTATATAATATATGAGTTGGCCATAAGCCTGAGGATCCTTGCGAGAGTCTTCTTACAAATCTGTCTCGCAAGCCGCTTCTAACCATAAGATAACTGACTATTTCACATAACTGGAAAATGTAAAATTGACAGCTGCCGAGGTATACAAAATGAGTACACTTACCATTCAGTAGCAAGTGCTGCAACGCGGACCGCACTTAATACCATATTTTTCTGATCTTCGGTCACAATTTGATCTTCAATGGGATCCCATGGGGACAGAATCATGTACTCGGTGGCACCATACTAAAATGATATTATAATCACTTCCACGGCTTTCCATGGAGGACGTTCACACAATAACCATTAGCGATACCGCTCAATGATCTTACCATGGTAGTTATATTGTTGAATGGATTGAAGTCGTTCGATGGATTCAGAATATCTCTTGCCGTTTGGTTCAAATGACTCTCTGACAAAGAGACACGCTCATGCAGCTCCGGATTTTGCACCTAAACATCATATTGATAACTTCACGGCTTCCAGGTTAAGCTGACAATAAGAATAATTTTCAAAACATTAAAAGCACGCTTGTGTCTAATGGTAAGGGCAAACACTGATGGCCAAACACATTTTTTCAAAGAAATCCATACCGAATCGGGAATATGCGGGTAGAAATAGGTGAGACGAAGGTAATTGGAAGGACCATACTGCAGCTTCTCAAACTTGGAGTCCCATTTGGTAATCTTCTGGAAAGTAGATGTTTGTACATGGTTATAACAGATCAGATACGGTAAAGTCAGCTTTAGTAATTCAATCTTCAAAATGTGCAATACGGTGGTCTTCGGTGAAAACTCACCCCGCCGGGAAACGTATCATTCCTCGCACCACGAATGTTCCACTCTTGAAGAACCGATTCAATGGTGACCACGAAACGCTCGAAATCGGTGACCACTGTGAAGTCGTTGATTTCGAAGACATCTTCCGGATCATCTATTTCAGTTGCGGCCATTTTCCTAGAAATACTACCTTATATAGAACAATACTAAAATAATTTATTACGAAAGAACTAAAATACAATGTCTTGTAATGCACAACATGAATCCTCAGAAGAGTCGCACGTCAAACATACGGATGGTTTCATAACAAAGCATATGCTTCAGGCACCATCAATATAACCTACAGAAATGCACATTAGAAATGGTAGTTGTTATAAATAACTTAAATGATAATTCAAGTATAGACGAGAAAGCAAAATACACAACATCAGGGAAAACGCAGTTTTAACTTTCTTAAAATACATATGCTCTTAAAGATTAAGCAACGAACTAAAATAAGGCTAACCGATGCAATGTTTTGCACTAGCAAAGAAAAAAACCAGATAAGAGAACATGTGAAAACAAGCAAGTAAAAGCTGCATAGATCAGTATACCAAAAACACCACCTGTACCACGATTAGGCAAATACAACTTACAAAAAAACTCTACGGTGAATAAAAATCAGAAGCAGAAAAAGAGAGGGGAGAGACAAAAAAATCATGAAAAGGAACTTCCGTTGCGGGGAATCGAACCCCGGCCTTGTGGGTGAGAGCCACAAATCCTAACCACTAGACCACAACGGATACATGAGATAGGAAACCACACGCTTGTGTCGGTGGTCTGTTATTAGCTAATAAGAAGGACTATACACGATACGAGAAGAATACTACACTATACACTAAAAATAAACTCCAATTAGTGAATTGTCGAGATGGAATTTGGCTCGAAAAGTAGTATTTTGAACAAGTACGATTATTATTTACTAAAAGTCGTTACGGACTCTTTCAGTTTTTGAAGCCGACCCTTGCGCAAAAAAACCTTTACTTTACTAACCATAGGTGTCTATTTTAATGTTTACCTAGCACTCAACTGATATTATCACTCATTGCATCAACACAATTATCGTTCTGGAGCAAGCGAGCATGAGTTACTGACTACTGATTAGCCGTTCATTACACCAACTTTCGCAGTACAAACCTCAAAGAAATCTTTTTCACGACCGTTTAGTTCAACAGACTTTAAGATGATAAAGGTAATAGAAAACTACATACTTTTGACAATTATTCACAAAAAAAAACATATGGGCATAGCGAATAAAAACAGAAAAATTAATGTGTTTGACAGATATCTTGAAGATGATATGCTGGAATAAAAACGCTCGAAAGGGAATTTTCTTTTAGAAAAATGGTTAACTCACCTAATCCAGAATCCCGGACTTCCTGGGTGAAGAAGAATAGCAGATTCAAATAAATATTATAGCACCAGGACTTCCAAGATTCCTGCTACCTGTAATTGTATTTATTAATTACATAATATACACTGTGTACAAAGGAGTTAGTACGCAAAAAAAAAGACACGGAGAAAGAATCAAAACATAGTAACGAAGAAGAAACGCGAGGGAATATGTAACATACAAATAAGAGTTTCAAATTTAAAGTCAGAGTGAAGCGTGAAGACAAAAAGCAAAACAGTAATGCTAAAACGGTGATACGAGATTAAAACACGGTAAATATGTAAAACTCACAGTAAATCAAAACGTGACTTGAATTGTGAAGGACTCGAAAATATCACATTATCAGTTAGGAAGGAGTGAGAAAAAATAAAATCTTACATGCAATACTAATGTGTATAACAAGTGTAAAACGAGGTATTTTAAACAATTAATGGGGCTAACAACGCATGGGCTAGCAGCGAAAACAACATAAATGAAAAATCATAAAATATAAACTAGATGTTTTGATTATCTAACGTCGACCCAAAAATCAGAAACCGTATTAAAAAAATATGAAAACCTGTGTAAGGTTGATAGAAAATACTGAATTCAAAAAGAGCAGCAACAACACCATGCAACGGGAATGAAAGAATATAAAGCCTAAGAAACCATTGGCAAAAATACCTTGAGGTTGCTTCTTGTAAAGAAAAATAAGGACAATTGCAACAAGTCCCCAACATGTGGAACTTGTCGCTTAGGAATGTGGTTTGATGAATTTTCATTCTTTGAGTCAGTTGGTTCAATGATAACGGACAAAAAAAAAGAAGTTAGAGTTAACAGCGTTCGTCTGGCAAGTCGGATTAGTGGATACATTTCTTTGAAGAAACCTGCGAAACGATCGGAAATGATTTAATTTTCGTCAATCAATTGGGTACACTTTCTGCCAGGTGTTAAACATTTCAACAAATGATAGTGTTAAACATACCAAGCAGCGCGGCGTTGCTTTCAGTTTTGCGCGTTCACCGCAAAGGTAAGATAGGAAGTCAGGGTCAAAACGACTCAAAACGGAATGAAAAACAGATCCAATTGTAAGAGATGGGCACAAAACAGATCGTATGAAAGAGAAAGAACAGAGGCATTCAAGCTCTGTGTTGTGAAGGCGGTTTTTCATCTCCAGCACCAACTCGTCCGTTTGCATCCTCAGCCGTCGGGCCCACCTGACTCTGCGTGAGCAGGTCACATTCACCTCCTTCTTTCGGAATGTTGTAGACGTACACAAAGCCTGAAATAGCTATTATTCAGTGCTCTGCAACGGCAAATGTACAATTAACTGATAGACTACCAATGCGACCGCAGGCTCATGTCACTGTCACAAACTAGAGGTTCAAGAACATCTAACATTGCACTCAAAAAGAACTAACCATCGTCAGTGGCAACTGCTAGCTTGGTTTTGTTGTCAAGTTTTGGCAGAACCGCTAATGTCTTCCCATGGGTAGCAGGCGGCAATCTGGCAGTGGCAAACGATTTCTCCATCATTTGGCTGGTTAGCATCCCAGACAAATAGCCATACCAACCACTTGAAGCGGCAGCCTCCTGGAAATTCACAGCATGGAGGGATTAAAAAGCCAGCAGCGATATTACTAGCATAATCATAAGCACAATATAATCAGCCCGGCAATAAGCTACTTATTCAAAACAGACAATTTAGTTAACTTATTTGAGTTAATAACCTGTTCGGCCTTCTGTTCCTCCGGAGTGAGAAGCTTGAAAATGTGAACGGTCTCCGTGTTGGACGTCGACACAAGAAGTGTTGAGTCCTCATTGAATCCGAGGCTGTAGATGGTCACAGACGCAACACCGCGGCGAAACTCGAACAGCTTGGAGTGCGGATTGTCCTAAAAACACTTTTTACTCTAGCTTACTCCGTCTTAGAAGGCAAGAAGGTTCACTATTGTTAGCAAAATGAATATTTAACTTGGGGAGCTTAATCAAACCAAAGATAAATGCTACTCAAACTTTCATTTGATGCGTACCTGTTTGACTGAAAACACCCGGATCACAGTTCCCTTGGTGGAGGCCGTTGCCAGTTTATGACCTTCTTGGTCAAACTTGATGGCGGCCAATGGACTTTCATGCGCGACGAAACAATGCAGAGACTTATGATTGAAAGCATCAAAGATGTGGATCTAAATAGTAAGAATGTCAACTTTGTATTAAGAAGACAGTCATCAGCAGCTTACGACGTGTGCACATACTGAGATATCCGTGTTCATTAAAGCGGTACGTCTCCATATCCCTCTATGTATTAAGCCGCTTACCTTTCCTGTAGTTGAGGAACCGGGATAGGCCAAAATAGAGTTCTTCGTGGATAGGTCAATGAGACCTGTTTTGTTCGTTGGGGTATCCTCGATCGTGTGCAGCTTCTGTAATATTTATTTTCATCATAATCAGATATAAGACACTAACACATATTGAAAACATTACCCTCTACGAAGCATGATTGGGAATACAAGGCTTAAAATAGATATGGAACATCATACCGAAAAGGATACAAACCTTCATATCGGTCAGTCCGTAAATGTGGATCGATTCCTCAAGGCATACCACAACACGTTCGCGGTTCAACTTCACGCAGAGAATACTAAAAATAGTAATTTTTCAGGTTGTGGGTCAAGAAGCTAAGACAAAATATACGGAATACGGCAGTAATAAGCATACATTGAATGTTGACTGCGCCCTGTTAAATAGTACATAATTAAAATCGGCGACGGCGAGTTTAGAACTGTGATAAATACCTGCTGCTGAACCGTTGCTCGTGGAATGTGTTTTTATTCGTTAGGTGGCAAACATTGAGAGTTCTCGGATTTTCCCTCGAAACAACCAAAGCAAGACCCGTAAGTAGAAGGCGTTCAGCGATGTGGACCTAAAAATCAAGCCAACGTTACAAAAATTAACAAACGCTCAAAAAACGTGAACAAATACCTAATATAGTACAAACGATACACTCCAAAGACATATTTCATACCTGAGAATAGTTATTGCGCTTGACCTCACAAAAGTCCGGTCTGCCGCATTTGTCAATATGATAAAAGTCGCAGCCGTTTTTGTGTCCGACTGCCAGACATGACCCGTCTTGGTTGAAAACGAGACAATCTAGCTCGTTGTCGTCACCCATACCTAATATGAGAACAATACGAAATAAGCATGTAAGTTGCAATTGAAACGGAGGCACATATTCACCGCAAAAATATCAAATTAAAGACGTCACTAATGTCTCCACATTATAGCATGCGTACACACTGAACAAGAATTGAGTGAAGTCTACGTTTTTGTTCTTATTTTGAACCTAATCAATTTCATTGCGCAAAAGATCGTGCAATAATAAGAGAGATAAAAAAATTAAATAAAATTGAGCAATGTTATCGCCAATGCTGGGTTTCTAAACAAGGAGACAGTCTTGGACCATCTTTTTGGGCGAAATAAATCACATGTTTTGATATACATATGGAGCAAATTGAAGGGAAAATATGCTAGATGGCGTATCACTGAAAAATAACATAGGACCCACTTTAATTGCATAAACAAGGACTAAAATTTCGTTTATTAAAGATACGAAATAGTGAAAAAAAGTTGTTTGAAGTTCAAAGAACAACATTTTGTTTGTACCGAGCAGTTTGAGAAATTAATATTTGCAAACTTGACTTTTTAATACGAAAACAAAACAATGCACATGAAATGTTTAAAAACAACAAATACATTGGTAAATTGTTGCAAGAAAATTGTCAGCTGATACTACACAGTACGACACATTTCGTTGCGGGACCCAAATCGCATTCAAACAGCATCCTAAAACTAACAAAATGATGGACTAATTAAACCATATGGCAAATAGATCTAAAACAATTAATATGAGACTTATAGTCAAGCAAAAGAAATTATGGTTTTAGTAAAAAAAATAACAGAAATAAAAGCTATGAATGTATCCAGTCTATGTGTGATGATTGTATGTCTGAATAAAGTGGTATTCATAAAAAAAATCCAATGAACCTTCTAAATCAAATCCTATCTAACAGTTTCAACCCTTCAGCTTTCTTATGTCACTTGGAAGGTACCCTTCGTGTAATTAAAGAAAGATAAAAATACCATGTGCTTCAGTATGAAAATAATGCAATAATACTAGACTCTTTGCTACCATTTTACTTTACGTACCGCAGTAGGGTCTAAAAATTTTCCTCATTAACTTCCTATGGCATGTAAATTCCGAGATAGTGAATGCAAATTACTGCTGAACTATTATTAGACTGATTACATTAATTTGCATACATCATAAGATTATAAACATGTCCCAAGTGCGTTTCAAAAACTGGCCCTTTAGTTTAGTTTAATGGATTCGACCAAAAAAAAAAAAATTTTTAAAACCGGATGAGTGTATACTATCTGTAACGACATTTCTTCAACTCCATCAGATGTATTTATGTACATATAATCGAAGGAACGCCAACAAAGTATGACAATGTTTATTGCATTTTTGTATACGTAATATAATGAAAACCAGTGGTATGTATAATAAGAAGGTAATGGAGAGAAGTTGTATAAATAATGAATATCGGCGTTGAACGATGCAGTAGTGAGTCGATTCTTTTTCGAAGTTCCCCATCGATAGAGTGTAATTCAAGTGTGATATGTCGACATGCCATCTGAATTCAATCAAGCAATAAAACATAATTCACCAACCAACTTAACATGAACTGATTTTTAGTCATCGGTATTCACTAGCCACTAATTCATTCAATCTATATTTATGTGTGCAAACACTGTCAAATTTCGATAACGTTTAAAAAGGGGGTAGCGTTAACATTCCGAAAAACAGTCAGACATTTTAGATTTTTTTTGAAAACAAACCTTTGGAGCGAAAGTGGAGTTCTGAGTTTCAATCGTAAATTTCAAAGGGACACTTTCGCAGTTTTCCAAGCTACAATACTAGGTCCGTTGTGGTCTAGTGGTTAGGATTTGTGGCTCTCACCCACAAGGCCGGGGTTCGATTCCCCGCAACGGAAGTTGTTTTTGCTCTTTTTTTTGTATTTCTGTTTATAAACGAGCCGTCCACAATTTTCTTAACAGGAACTTATTGTTAGTATTTTTGTCTACAGACGTAAACTGTTGATTTTGCATTTTTTTACTTCTGCATGCTTTTCTGTGGATTTTGTCATTCCTGAAAATTCAAACCTCTTATTAATCGAAGGGCATCGACGGGTACGTAAGAAGCTTTATTTGGGAAGACACACATTTATAATAACAACATATTATCGGTCAATAAAGTCAGTAAATGAAAACCATATACCTGATTTAATACGCGCTTGGAAGAACGTTCTGAATACAACCGGCACAAGTGTTTGGGATAAATTAAAGAAGTGTAAACCAGTTAGAGGGAGATTTTGTAAGAGAATAGAGAGGTAGGAAATGCTAAATGGTCAAGCGTCAAGCAAGTGTACGTTCATTTGTTGTTTATGCTCCATAAGCCAACGTAAACTAAGTCAAGTACGAAATATAATGGGAAAATAAACGCTTGAAATACAGATGCAACTGGGCCGTATTTGTTGTGGACTGAATTCAATTTTATATGCTGCGTTTTCTGGTCATAAGAAAAGCAACACTTATGCAAACGGATTTCTTACATATTCTCTCATTAATTAACAACAAAAATGAGATATTATTTGAAGGCAGCCAAATTGACCGTTATCAATTTACACAGTGGAAAGGCGTGTCCTTATGGTTAGCCTGTTTCAATATGTACGATTTGCTTAAAGTTCCCGAGGTTTACTAGCATTCAAGTTACCGAACTAGATCAGTTCATGATTTGTGAACACAACTACAGTGCGCACCTTCGAGCTGCTAATAAACTACGTTTTGTTAGTTAACATACGGACTATGAACCTTTCATAACATTTTGCAAATTTTGAAGCAACACCTATTAGAAGCAAAGTTGAATAAAAAATCGCAGAAACCATCATTTCAACTAAAGGTTAACTACAAGAGTGTACAAGAATGGTGGTCTTAAACGTACAAACAAACAGAAGCATACAATTTAATAACAACACATCAAGTGGCTTTACCACATTTAAAACGGTGTTTTATGTCGTTTTTCTCACTGCACAATGACCGGCCAACGAACAATTTTGGTATACGAGCAAAGCAATCACACAATAAGTAAATTTAGTGAGTTTGAGAAGTTCATCAGCGTTTACATCTGTCAGGTATTTATTAGATTGCATGCTAGAATTATTAGAAGATCATGAGTTTGAAGATCATAAACACTGGTGAACCTCGTTACTCATACTTGGGCGCTGGGGGAATTATCAGTTCTAGCTGCTGATGAAGTGCTTATTACAAAGTAAGAAAAATAGCGCTACATAATCATTCCTTCAGCAACCAAGCATGTCTTATGCACCAGCATGTGAGACTCAATTCTTAGAATATACAAAGTAAAACTTATATGATGATTTTCATAAGATTTAACATAATAGTTCTTTATTTCATCTAATTCGTAATTCGAAGGGGCTCAAAAGTTTGCACGTATTTACGAAAATCATCATCAACAAAGAGGGTACAAGCTCCTCAAAACATATTCAACAATGTATACCCGGCAAAAATGCGTTTCATCTTGAAACAGTAAGTTATTAGTAAACTAGAATAATAGTGTTCTGATCTCAAGCGAATAAACGAAATTTTCTTAAGGGGACCTTATTTGTTGATACTCGAGTTTTCGGTAGCCACAATTCCAGCGAATTTTACATTGGTTGACAAAAAAGCATTGTAGTTTTCCTCGATTAAGACATTGCTTCTGACACCGACCTCATCCTAGATTTCCTCTCTTCACTAATGCCGACACCTTTCCTGTATTTACCCCTCGTGTTCTCTTTGTGTAGTTGCCAGAGCAAACAAATTGAAGCGATCAACACCAGAAGCTGAAACGAATCATAAACCACTACACTTTTATTTTGTAGACCATCCGCCAACCAATGTTGTTATATGCATGGTGTTTTCGAACCATCCTACAAAAGTGTTCCGGAAAAGATTAACTGAAGTAGTGTCAAAACTTACTTCGTTGACGAGAAGCGTGAAAGAAACGGTGCTGACGACCTGCACGTGATGGAAAAGCCAGTCAGCGAATACTTTGTAGCAACCCTAAAGTGGAATTTGATAAAAATCCATAGACAGGACACACGCTCCATAGACAGGACACATTTTTGGAACACAAAATTAAGATTAATAAAAATTCACCCTTTGGTAGAAGTTGTCGGTTTCGGTGGGAATCTTGCCGCATTTGTGCATGTCGTCTTCGGATGCAAATGAGTTCGGATCACAGCAACTATCTGGCACGAACTGGTTCAAAGGCCATTGTACCGAATAGTACCAATCTGTGTAGTTATCGGCTCCGCAACAAGAGAGCTATAATGAAGCTATAATGAACAACATTGAACTCGTCACACTTTGGACATCGGCACCAGCAAAATAAACAAAACGCAAAAAAATTCAGGAGCATCTATATTAAACGCTCAAATGAACAAACAAAAATATATTGATGATATAAAACAAACCGAGGTTTGCAGATGGTCCCACGAATATTTTAACTCGAGAACCTTGCCATCTGGGGTGCCGACGTGCGTTCTGTTAATGTTCTTCAACAAATCCAAACGAACTCGTTCACGAGAGGTCTCCTAGAACCAGAGTAAAATTTGTAGGTGATGTCAAAGATTACATGATCGAGCTTAGGCTTGGATCAGTCAATGAGTTTGTTAGCAATTGCTGTTTATCCATTGCCTCTTTCGTAATACACATACCTTGTGAAACAATCCTGTTGTTCCAGTTACGGCTTGAACCAGTGTCAGAATGCAGACGAAAATGACATACTGAACAAAGAGCCATTTTACGTTAAACAGTAAAAGTTATTTTTATAATATAAGCTTTGACCAGAAATCAAGATATATTTAGGAAGCGCAATTTATAATATGCAAGAAATATTGGATAAGCTCAAAAAAAGCATAAGTCATTCTATCGACTTACCGTAAGCACAAGACATCTATTTTCCAAATGAGAACCAGCACATCCAACGAGGGAAATTAAGCACACGGCAATTCCTGTAATCAGGCAAGCTAAGTCTAACATGCTATCGGACACTCAGCTAAATTGTAAGATGCATAATAATCTTTTTTAGATAACATTCGTTATCCTGAACAGTTACATAAGTACGTATATGTTGTAGCGGCAATTTTGTAACTGGTGCGCAAGTGGCGTTCGTAAAATGTATTCTGGCTGTGTATTCTAATAGAGAATTCTGTGCTTAGTACGTTGTTCACGCCAAATTTCGTAATCGTTACGATTGATCGAATAATTAGTTATTTACCTGTGAAAACACAGAGGCCTGCAGCTGAAAGAGCCGAATAGTTAGAAGGGGTCAGCTCGAGGAAGTCATTTTTTTCCAAATAAAGCCACACTCCAACAGCAGTTGATCCAATACCGAGCACCTAGAATATCATGAATAATTTACTTTATCAATTATAGCACTCCTAATTCTCAAACAGCAAATGTAGCCAAGTTCAACCGACAGAAAAGCGGATATAGAGGTACAAAAAATTGCCAAGGAGTAACACTTTAAAAGAACGAGTAACATTTCCCAAGTGTTTTTCTTGTACTGAAGGTCAATCTAGTTCGACCTCTTTCGAACCGTGTGACCTTGAGACAAATTTCCGAATTTTAGCCGGTACCAAAGTAAAAAAGAGAGTGCCAACGGTAAAAAGAAGATGACGGGAGACACGTAATTTCTACATCACTGAACACCAATTGACATGCTACAAATCGAAGTGGGTGGCATGTTCATGGCTATGAGATAATTTCACGAGGTTAAACATAAATATAGTGGGCGCAATATGTTGCAATTGCATGTGAGGAAAACACTTGAATTCTCTGGTGGGCACATCAGCAAGCAGTCTGAGCTGTACTCAGCAAATGAAGTTAAGAGCAAACCTACCAAAAAGCAAATGTTGAAGAGATAGAACATGCACTTCTTCGTTTCCTTGTCCCATTTCAGGGTCTTTATTCGATCAAGGAGCAGCATCGCTGCTGCTTGCAGCTGAATATCCTGGAATACAGATTATAAAAGATTAAATTATGTGTATAGTTAAGGCTGTCCCTCAAAGAGAACATTTTTGGATCTGAAGCAAACAATTCCTGTGAAAGGTTGAACACACTAGTAAATTAATCCAGAATGCATCACGAGGCAAACCATAAACGTTACTGTAAAGAACAAGGAGCTTATATGCTTGAAAACAAGTATTCGAAAACAACTAACATACTCAAGCGAACGCGTCACTGTTTTCCTTTGAGTAATTACGGAACGTCAATGGGTTGAGTGATAAGCTGCATCACTTGTGAAGGAAATCAAAGAACGTGATGCGTTCACTCATGTAAAGGAACACCGCTTGCACAGTTTTTCTACGGAAAAGACGAAAAAAAAATCTTGGAAATGGCAACAATCTGTGAGCAACCAAACTACAGATACATTAGAAAGAGGAAATCGATTAACAAAACTCGAAAAGTTGCATGTCTAGGACTGCATAATAATTACTAATTTATCTGAAGTTTGAATCGCTGTAAATTCTGGGAGCTTATCCTAATTCCGCAGTACAAATTAGAAGCAAATGCATAACTACTTCTTGCGCAAAAATTTGGAAGCGTTTTACGAAAAAGCAAGCTTATGCCAAAGTTTATATCTGATCATTGAGTGACGCAAGAAAATACAACAATAAAGAAAAGAGTGCCAGATTACTGAATTAGTGGCTGGTGCCTGATCCACAGTAAGGTAACATATATACAAAATTCTAGAAAAAACTCTGTGCTGGCAAATGATATCGGCATTTCACAGCCAGGGGCTTGTTGAAGGCCGTGTTTATATGATATGAAATGGTTTCGGGTGGTGTGGGTGGCGGTTGGGAGTTTCCCTTGGGATAGGAGTAATAGTTGGGGATTCTCTCAAATCGGCGCAATCGCTGCCCGCTCGATCGGGAGGTCGGCCGATGGTATATAAGGTCAAGTAGCATCTTTTCTTCTCAACAAATACGATTCGAATTGAATAGAAAATATATGGGAGAGCGCCGCGACGCAAGAGTGACCGCGTTGCGGGCAGCAAATAAAAAAAAGCTTTGCTATTTGCGTGGGAAAATGCGGAACAATGAAACGAAGATTATTTTTCAAATCGGGATACTTATAAAGGAGACTTTGAGAGATATTACAGAACATTATTGAAGAACTTATAATACCGAAAGTTAAAGCAGTATGTGATAACAGACAGTTTAATAAAGTATGAACGAAAAAGTAGAATTTAGGGAGGAGAATGTAATGAATAACACACATCACCTGTGTACGCACATCACCTGTGTACGTGTAGCAATGGAGAAATAGTTCAGTGCTAAACTTCGAGGGACTAAAAGTAACTTAAAAGTAGTCATTTCATTAGCTGAGGGTGCTTACAGTCCGAAAGCAAAAAAGAGAAAGCAAAAATTGAAAGAATGAACGTGCTGCTTGCCGTCTTTCTAACAGCAAAGTTCGGAAGGTGCAGAGTAAATATACATTCCGTCACTTTTTTAGACACTTTTTCCATACACAAAGTGCAACTTTTCGCAACTTGATTCGGCCAGTAAAGAAGAATAAAGATGGGTGTGTCGAGTATAAGCAAAGACCTCATAGACTGTTCGGTAGTGCTGCGAAAGAGCTCACCAGCTAGCCTCGCTCAGCCCAAATTAACCAGGCCCGGTTCAGAGGCAGGTCTAACATACGTTCTTTCCTAGTATTATGGACAGGGTATTTTCACTAGTATATGTTAGTTATGAAGGCGGAAAATGCATTGGGATGGTAATTTTTTTAGTTTCATTTATAAAATATATTGTCAAGGACAAACACCAAACACATCCGTAGCGAACTACAACGCAAACAATCCAAAGGTATAGTGTTACAGGGCCTGTGGTTTTAAAAAGCCTAAGTTCTTATATCTCCGACAAGCTAATTCAAAAAAAATTGTGACTGCCAAAATATGTTGTTTTCAAAAACTAGTCAATTCCCACACTTCTGCACTTTGCGAATTCAAATGAGCTCACTCGCACACATAAAAATGTCGGTGAGGGTGATTTACACAATAAATCCTGGACAATTTGACTCCAACTTGTTATAAGTACTGACGATGATTGAAATGTGACATCGTGTAGTTATGGACACCATGAGATGTTAGTTAAAGCATAAAAAAAAATAAAAAAAAATAAACTTATTCTTGTCCAGTTCTCAACACTTCATAAAAACCTGTATTGTAAACTTACATGGTTTCGTGGGCTCAGTTCCACATACGGCTGTGACATACCCTGCAATTAAGGTGTTTTTAATACATGTATTTAATCGGCGGATGAACAGTATGCAATAGAAGATATAACGGCGGCTGCAAATCATCAAACAAACTTTAAATAGAATGTGGTAAGATAGGGGTGAGTAGTAGAGATGATAAATGAAACGATATGTACTTTTTCATTAGAAAACATTTAATGAAAATGTGCTTTTTATAGAAAATATGCAATAGGCCAAGCACATAACAATGTTCAGCATCTCATGGTCAGATATTTTTCAATTGAAAAAAAAAACTGTTTCTCCCCTGCAATAATATTGAATGTTGGTTCATGCAAAAAGTTCGTTCAGGATGAGATTCGAACTCACGCGGGGAAACCCCAATGGATTAGCAGTCCATCGCCTTAACCACTCGGCCACCTGAACATGGAACGGAATGAACACATGTGGCAAAAACTACTTCGGAGAGTTATACATTTTCATGGTGCTTGGGTCTTTGAACCAGGACTAGACTTGAAACCCTTAAAATGAGAATAATCATGATGGTCTTTTCAAACCTTTCCCGAATCCGTCAAGGGACTGCTAATTGAACACAAAAGAATGCTTCAAAAAAAGAATTTCGCTTATCAATGCTTCAACGAACGAAAAAAAGGTCCAAGTAATAGTAACTCGTCTCGAGACATGGCCAAACAATGCTCTATGTATGTTTATTCAAACGTGGGCGATGAATATGTTGCTCGAACCGACGTACCATTTCAAGAATTCCTTGCAAAATAGACAAGGATGATGACATTGAATACAAAGTAAATTTGGAAACGTGAGTATGACATGTTGGAGTAGCTAACAATGAAAAGGGAAGCTTCTCCTCTTTTATGTACCAATGGTAACGTAATTGCATTTTATAGTAGGTCATGAATAGCAGTAATAGTAGGTCAATTCAAAAAAAAATTCGTTCAGGATGAGATTCGAACTCACGCGGGGAAACCCCAATGGATTAGCAGTCCATCGCCTTAACCACTCGGCCACCTGAACATGTTTTGATTTGTTATTTATGGTAAGTTTCTTCTATTATCTAGGATAATGCCGACGGACTACAAATATTTTGTGGGTTCCTAACGTTATTTCGATTCTTATCATCACTGAACCAATTTGCAGCATTAAAAACAATTTTGTCGAATACATAATTTATCATTATCAATTTACATCACATGGTCTGTGAGCGTACATGTATACTATGCATCTACAGCGCGTTGTTGTTCCTCATTTCCGAACTTTCAACTAATTGATATTAAATGGAACTTTGGTGGTACATCGTTGAAGCAGCTGATTCCGCAGATTCTGCACGGGGTAGTGCACATTTGTTTTTGAGAAAAAATACATAATAATAATAATAATAATACGAAATGCAAAAAACATTCGTTCAGGATGAGATTCGAACTCACGCGGGGAAACCCCAATGGATTAGCAGTCCATCGCCTTAACCACTCGGCCACCTGAACATGAAATATTATCCAATTTAGGGTAAGTCTTGCTGGCAACACTTATTCAATATTATACAGAGTTCAAGAACATAAACCAGTGCTTCAATGGAAATGCTGGACTACGATGTTTGACAAACCAGATACCAAGAATTCAAGAAATCGAATGACGCAGTCCTTGTTCAACAATAAGCCGGAGACCAACAACAAATTTTGTCTTCCGACACCAGAACTCAGAGGAGTCATATCACAAGTTGTTGTTTAAAAATACCCTATGACGTTAAAGACCATAAAAGTAGGACCTAAAGGATGCACATAAGTCAACCGAGCGCATGCATTCAAAAATAACCTATATTCAAAAGATTCCTTCTAAGCTTAACTTAAATATTGAGCGAGATATCTAGAACGCCAAAATACTGCGTAAATTGGAGCTATGGTGCTAACTGTTCAGTTCAATTTCCCCCATTTGAGCTTAGAGTTATTTGTTCATTCGAACCACTTAATGCAACCCTAATTGCGTGGTTAAAAAAAGCACACCAAATTGAAGCCAGGCCTCTTGAATGTGTACGGCATGTGAGTATTTTTCTTCTCACTTGTTTGTATATGTATGCTATGCACTTCTACGTTCTGGGGCGCATAGTGCGGCGCATACTTTCCCGCACGTTTTGGGCGTGCGTGCATACTTTCCCGCATGGTGTGGCGTGCGCGCAGACTTTCCCGCAGAGCTGCAGACTTTCCCGCATACTTTCCCGCATACTCTGCCATCATGCGGAAACTCGCTGAAATTACACATTGCGACACTTTTGTTCGCCCAACCATGCGGCAGACTTTCCCGCAGACATAACCGCGAGGCGCAGACTTTCCCGCAGACATACCCGCTGACTTTCCCGCAGACATACCCGCATGGTTTCCTGCAGACAAACCCGCCACGCAAAAAAGTTGCCTCCCAAAAACGCTTAGGACATAGTCCAAATGACTGCCAGCGGAGAGACGTCTCCGCCTTTCCGTCCTTTTGCCACATGTGCGGTTATGGCTGAGTGGTTGAAGGCGCTGACTACAGATGAGTGGTCAGGGTTCAATTCCACCCATGTGCTTATGTCTTATGAGGCTTTATTCATAGAATATATGTTATGTGAAGTGTTCTACATGACACAGATGTAGTATACTAAATTACACAATAAACAAGCATTAAATTATTTTTCGAATTTTTCCCCCTGCAGACATATCCGCACGGTGCACCGCAGACTTTCCCGCATGTGCGGTCCTGCAAACCCGCACCATGCGGGAAAGTCTGCGGTGCACCGTGCGGGTCAGGTTCAGAGTTTCTTGTAAAGAACAAAGAGTTAATAATAAAGCACGATAGCGAGTTTCAATTTAAACTGTGGCGTTTACTGCTACAAATAGTTAATTCAGGCCGACAAACGACTCGATGCAAACTGCTGTCTGCTTTAGTCAGATGCCGAACGACCGGAGACAATGTGAAAAATAATTAACGAAACCACCTGTAAGTAAGTACCCTTATTTTGGTGGAAAACATGTTTTGTGGAAATTTGAGACAACAGAATTCTTAATAAGACAAAAACAAGAGAGAGAGAGGATAACCAAGGGAGATTGTTATATTCTCCAGGGGAAAGCAGGAATGTTGCATCAACAAAGGTACCAGTAGTCAGAAGTTCAAATAGATTTCCTTATTTAAATGTGATCTTTTTAAATAAAAATGTGCATAAAGAATCAGACAAGGGAGAAGCGCCCATGTGGAGATATGGCCGAGTAGCCAAGTAAGCATATAATGATGTTCGTGACTGCTTGTACGTAAGAACGACAACAATGATTGCTGTGTCACAATATTGAAGAGGACGGCAGTGACAATATTATGACAAGCCCAATACTTCCATATAAATGAGCCAAACCGTTTTTATTTTAGTTTATTATTTGTTTAAAGCAACATAGCCATCTCGTTGACAATCTTTCAGTAACAACGAATTCTGGACATGTTTTTGCCTCTTCAGTAACCAAGGATAAAAGAATGCCTCAGAAGCAAAGCAGACACTTTTAGTGAGAAGACAATGACAGAGGGAGAAAGAGAGAGAGAGAGAGAGAGACCGAGCAAAAGGGTTGTCTGGTATTAAGGGAAAAACTTTACTCTATTCTTCTTCTGTTCAACAAACCAAATGCAAAAGTGCTTTGCGACGAGCAATTCTTCTCTCAAAAAATAAGAGGTCCCAAACCCTCAATGGGACACAATTTAACGAGTTCTGAAAAAGAAAAGAAGTTGTCTCGTCTGGGTATAGCCCAATCAACCCAAATATAAATGAAAACGAAACCTGATGCGTGTTCCAAAAAGGATTTGTTTCAACTTCCTCATGAATAGGAATTTCCAGTCGCAACTAGGGAAAGAGTGTAAAAATTCAATTGTGACCCTAACAAAGGGTTGAGGGCTCTGCAGAAGAGCTTTAAATTTCGGAAAGGTTCCCCCCAGGTTTAAACAATTTTGGGTGAGGCGCCTGTTAAAAAGTGAATAAGTTTCGAAAATGTTGAGGGACTTCAGTTAATTATTAATGACTGATTTTTCTTGGCGGTACCAACTATAAGAGACAAACATACGAACGAGAAACTTACTACTGTATTCTTCGCTCTGCTATAATTTCTGGTCCCATGGAAGTATTTGTGTTGTCGGGCATAAACCCAAATGCTCCATCCAAATACAGAATCAAGAAGGGTTTCTCTCTTCATGGGGACGTCCGTAGTTAACAAAGTACAGTAGACACGTGTCGAGCCCTTGGACTCCCGAGGTTTTTAGAATAAAAGACAAGTCGCAATTCTTATCTTTATTCAAATCACCAACGTTTCGGCAAAGCCATTAACAAGGTGAAACAACCTGCAATTACTACGAATAACTAACTGTGCATTCAAAATTACATAAACGAACGGACACAAATTTGCATATACAATGAAACATACATAACTACCGAACTCATTAAACGTGATGTGAAACACAAATACAGAATGATCGAAAGCACTAAAACGGGATGTGAAGCAACATGTGGGCTTGCCTTTTAATGTATGTTTGCAAAAATCCTAAGGGATATGTCGGCCATGTAATTTCTAAAAGCAATGTAACGTATTACATGATTCATGCCAGAACAACAGTGCCATGTTTATAGCTAATTAGTATGTGTTCGGTCTGGAAAAATATTAGGTCTTACTTGGGTTTATGCAAGCATTCTTTATTTCTGAAAAATGGTTGGTTATGTTCGAAGGCAGCTTTGTTCATTGGATGCGTCTAGTCCTGCATGAAAAGCTGCTCGACGATGCGCGACGTCTTTCGCTCCTTCACAAGGAAAGTTGCAAGTTTGTGCATAAAAAACATCAAAAAGGCAGACGTGGCAGATTTACCTTGGCGCAAGTGACGAAACTGGAATTTCGGTGAAAACTGATCAGCAACGATTCAAGTGCGTACTCGATGTGAATTTCGTGCTATCGAAGCAGAGGTTATTGTTTCTGAAAATCGTTGAAACCTATAGTATCAACAGTGATCCAAATTTCCTTCATTTTGCTGTTTTTGCAGGTATTAGGCGTTTTGTGTGTGTTTTCGTTCAAGCTGCGCTTGCACGCCAAGGTTTCGCCTCTCGGCATATTTTATGTTGTTCAGGAGTGCTGGACCAAGGGCCTACTGAAGCAATGGCAGAGACAGCGTAGCTGAAGTTGTTCAGCCAAGATGTCTTTTATAAATCTCAAATGAAATTACTTTCGCGATATTACTTTTATTTGTGGATCAGTTTTGTTAACAATAAATTTGTTGTTTCGGTCACGCAACATACCACGTTCCTACAAAATATAATACACAAATCTTTCGGCATGCTAGGAGAGTTCTATTTGGAGCTCGTGTCTGTCATCTTATATTGGGATAATATTATATTATATTTTCGGAAGTGTATGCATAACAATACTAATTGTAAGTAAGGCTTTTAGTCTAATCGCACCATGTCCAATTGTCTCTAGGTGAGGTCTGCGTACTTGGAGTCTCTATCTAAAATATCTTGTTCTCTATGGCTTCCGTGATTCCAGTACTCTCTCATCACTGTTTACAGGAGCGCACCGGCCTCACGACTTCTTACCTTTGCGCACCAAAACTTTCCCCTCTCCGAAACAAACCACTCAATAAATGTATAACTCACACGCTCATTGACCTAATTACCTTTGTTTTATAAACATTTACTTAATTGGAACGATGGAATAGTGATTAGCATTACAATGCCAATCATTTTAGAAGATTATCTGTGTAGCCTGAATGGCATCTATCTACATGCAATTTCTTAATTGGATTGTGTAGTCACAACTATTGGATCTGTTCTGAAAGCAAAAAAAAAAACAAGCGATCCTTATTTGTATAATAATTTATTTGTCAAACACGTCTATTATCCGACTCTTATTGGAACTATCCTCTTCGATTTGTAACTTTTATGCTATATGAAAAGGTGTGCCCCTTATATGACAATCGAGCAAAAACTTTTTTTAGAATGCTTTGGAACAATTTCATATGGGCTTTTCTTTGGTTTGGTTGGTTGGTTTGAAGTTGTAGAAACTGACCGTCAGCTCTTTGTTGAGCAGTGCGATACATGAGGAACGTTAGACTGATGTGTATGTGAATGATCAATAGAAGCGTTTACTAGTTTTCAACAATGCAAATAGTGTTTATTCTGTTTTAAGAGCCCGTGACGTCATCGTCTCGAACACAGACGAGAGAATTGCATTGAAGAAAATTTGCGTGTGCGTGTGGAATGACCGAATGAACACCCGCATGATTTATTTAGTTTCAAACTTCGCCCCAAAAGATTTCCTTTGAACTTGTAGCGCGCTCCCTTTAATCGAAAACGCACAGTGATGAGTTTTTAGGGCAGTAATCGGGTATGGCTTTCGAACTTTATTCACAAGAAAGCTAAGTCGTGCATTCTAGTCCTAATATTTGCTATTGTTCCGCTTGTTTTGAAGGATTAGAGATTTTACGTAAGCTGGCACGCTTCCTGCTTTGTTGCTAAAAATACCCTTGTTCGCGAGTTTCAATTACTAAGTAATAAGTAAATCTAAAGGGCAAAATTGTCATCCTTTATTGTATACGACAAACCTACCAAGATAGTTGAGTTTTCAAATACACGAAATAACAGAATTTTTATAATTTTACCATATGAAGGAATGCTACACCAGTCTCACAATTCAGCATCCCCTTGGCAGTTTAACATTATTTCCAAGCTTCTAAGATTAGTGAAGCTGCGATTTCGTTTTCGGTGGTTACTGGTGTTGCACCGTACAGTATAGAAGTTACTAATGATCAACTATTGGCGTGCTTCCCCAGATGGCTTCTGGAACGGTTTGTCGGATGCCACCAATAGACATTACGCAGCACTGTAGATTCTAGTTTCTGGTGGAGTACATACAATACTCTTCGCATAATATACACAGAGCAGGGAGCGAAACGTGAATAATACGGTGCACAAATATTCCTCTCGCACCAAGCCAAGCCCTCAACAACATGCATACACACACCTTTCTTGGCATTCAAGCACTTATTGATTGATTAAGGGGAATTGTCTAACTGTGAGAAGCGCATGCTCTTGTTTTCTTCGGCTCTTCACACACTTAACGCTCCCTAGTCGCACTAACAGCACAAGTTTCAACGCTCCGAGAAATCTACCTAACTACCAAAAACGATTTTGTAGCAGTAGCAGTCTCGTAACCGTAAATGCCTTGTGCACTGAATGTTTTAAACGCTCCAACTTACTTGAAGAGCATGTATTATTTACTTTTTCGTAGGTAAACACCAGGAATTAGAGGCTAAATTAACATACACATTTTAATTGGCTGCTACCATGGTATAGCTATAGCTCCTTTCCCTGTCTATCTCTCTCTATCTTTGTTTCCCTCTGTCTCTATGCCAGCTGTCGGTTAGATAGTAGTAGTTGGCTGGCGGGTGTCGCACGACACAAGAGAACAGAGGGAACTAGTCCTTTTTTGCCTATGGAATATCGATCGGTTTGCTGGATCAGTCAGTACAGGCGGGAAGAGCCTCACCTGTTCTCTCCTCCCTCCAACACACTCTCTCACCTAACAGATGATTGTGAATACAGTCCCCCCCCCCAAGCTATGCACTAGAATAGTCGAATGTTGTTTATGCAAATCCTATCTTCTGCTTTAGACTTAATGTTGCGTGGCTAACAAGTTAAGTAGATTATATTGTTTGAAGCCCAACTAATAGGCTAGTTTGTTTTACTAAATTCCTGCTGATTTTTTAGTGTTTTGCAATCTTTCCTTTTCGTGCACTATGCTTATTGTTAGATTTCTAAACACTATTTATCAAACTACAATTTATTAGTTTAATTACGTTCGTTGTTGCCTTTCTGTCAAGGTGATTAGCAACTCCTTCAGGAAAAGCAATCAATGATAACACCCGTTTCAATGATATCAGAAGGCGCGAAATAGTTTATTACCTGTCAAACCACTCCTTGTGTGATGATTTTTTTCGCAGGTGCAATCCGATTTTATTTGGTAATGTAATAGTCGCTCACGGATCTATCTTGTTTGGTTTTACTTGTTTAATTCCGAGCGAATTATTTTTCTGACACTATTGCTCGGTCCACTCTCAATTGTCTTGAGTTTCTTCATTTATTTCATCATTGTCAAATCCTTTTAGCTTCACTGTGACAATTATTCGTAGGGTGGTTGCAGCTTTCAACGTTTCTATTTGTCTTGACTGTTTATTACCTATTTACCATGAAACACAACCGATAGGATGCTGGTGGTCATCCCGTGTGGTTCGCTAGTATGTTGTTGGCTAATTGTTGGTACTGGGGTGACCTAGGTGGGATATGCCCCTTATATGACAATCGAGCATAGGAGAGGGCAGCCAGCCTCTGCGCCCCTTTAACCCCCTCACACATACGAAACCACGCAGATAGAACAGACTAAAACACTTCTTTGGATACATTGCTGTTTTTTACTTATCGTTCGTTCTTCATAATGCCCTAACTTATAAGCTTACTGATTGTGAGATGTATGCATACTGAGAAAACGATCAGTTTTGTGCAATTCGCATTTGCTCCCTACGATTTCTTTCGTTGCGTAATCTTTTTATTATTGTTCAGCTGGTCGTTTTTATTTTTACCAAAACCTCAATTTTATATTTATTTATGAAGATGCTATTGTATATTTATTGTTTTTTTTTCCAGAGAGTTTGATCAATTTATCATTATGGGCTTCTAGGTTTTCTGACTGTCCTAACTTTTCATTGAGACTTGAGTGAAGAATTATCATATGAATGTATATTTTTCTCTGACAAATAAAACAATAGACATATTTTGGGATATCCGAGGAAATCTGCCACAATGCAGCTATAACATTCACCTCATTTTAGTCATGGTTTGACAAGAAGTGGTTTTATGATAATCTTCCTTCATTGTTCGAAATTTCTTCATTTCTATAGCAAATGTCAACTAAAGATCACTCGCTTTATGGGATTTTTTTTAGATATGGATATGCTTTCTTAGAATGAGAAGCAAGCGGCGTATCTTGCCAATGTGGCAAATATTTAGACGCTACGCCTGTACTGTTGGTTTCTCTATGAGTACTGACATCAGATATTTGACCACCATTTAACTTATCCCTGTTTCATGAGTATGTTTTACCTTCGGTTTTGCCAAAAGAGCTATCATTTTAAATTAAGATTTGCGTTGCAAATCACGTGCACAACGGGGTTGCCTCATCAGTATTAGCTACGTAACAATTGTATTTTTGCACGTTTAAAGAAAATCTTCCTATTTTTAGCCGCATTTTATACATTTTGTCATCGTTTTTGTAGCATATCACGCGGCTTATTTTGTAGTTGCTCAGCTACGTAGGTATATCAGTTTAAGGTGCTATTTTCATATCCATAGTCATCAAGCAAATTCATTTTGCTTGACACACTCAAGAAAGATTACATTTGGGGGTAAACATAGGAGGTCTTTTTTAATTTTCCTCTTTTTTTGCTTTCTTTTTCTGAACCTTGGCCAATAGATGCTTTTTTTTACGTTATGCTTTGTTTAGGCACTTATGTCACACAATCTTGGCGTTGCGTGTAGACGTTCTCGCTGTTATGTACTTCCGAATTGTACATGATTTACGTTACTGCCTTAATGCTGAAATTAGTTGTTAGATACTTTTCTACACTTAAGAGTGCACAAATACTTCACTGAAGTTTCCATGATTTGGCTTGTTAGTTTCCTATATAAAGTTATAATCTACGAAGTGCAAAGACCATAACGACACATATTTAATATTTTTTAAACAAATATTTGAGCACTTTGTGCAGTGAGAAAGAGTATATTCTATTCGGACGCCGGAACTTTTCTCGATAAAATCTCGACTCGGACACAACCAGATTTTGTGTAAAAACACAACGTGTTCCCCCTTGCTGTTAGTTAGTGCAAACACGCATCGCGGGTATCATTTTGTCAGTGTATATGTATTGACCCCATTTATTTTGTATGTATTTGCATCCTTCAACCTGCTTGCATCTGTTTATGCATTTGCTACATTTCAATTTTTCAGTTTCAATTGTTACGGCAGTGCGTATTGTCTAAATAACACAGCAATATTGTTGAGACTAATTTCTAAGGTTTGTTAAATTTAGAATATGTTGTGATCGATCCTTTCCACCTTTATGTGTGCTGAGTTTTCATGGACATTCCTCCTTCTCCAGTTGGAAGAGTAGTTCCTCCAGCTCAGCAAGAAATATATAATTGAGTCAGTATCCATTTATCCCACAAAAATTCGCTTGCAAGCGAAAAGTAAGGTTTACTCTTACTCTGCACCCAACTTGCTGCTTATACTATGTCACTTTCATTTTTGTTTTACATTTTCTCATTTCTCGAGTAGCTAATGCAACGTTATCGTACGGATGGGAAGAATTTGTGATTTGGCATAAACAACTTGGCGTTTTAAGCAATTGGTTCTTTGCAGACTCTTGGCCATATTCTTTAATACTTTCTTGTGGTAAGTACATATGTACTTTTCGAACAATTTTGAACTTCCTTTTTGTATTCTGTTTGCGGTCTCCCAGAAACACGAGCCATTTTTAAATCCAGCTTCTGTAGTGAGAAAATATACAGTACTAGTCAACTATTCACACTGTTAGTGTAAAGAGCAACGCCTTTTGATGAAGATGATGCAATATTAAAACCAATATTTGACCCATTTTTGGTAATTCATTTGGGAACTTGCAACTTATTCCGTCATTTTCCTGAATTTACACGATTTTGCTTTATTTTCTTTAAGCGCTTCACCACAAATCCGAATGCAAACTTCCTTACAATTAGACCCTTAGGTGTTTCCTTCAATAAAACGTCTGCCTAGTGCTCGTGAATTCGGAACAAACGTCCAAACTTGTGGATCTCAATTCAGGGGATAATTCACACAATGTAGTATTGATCTTTTATTGCTTGTCCGATAATTATTGTTCTCTTATATTTGATGCATGCACCCAATACTTTTTCACGACCCTCTTCTTTTTTTGAATACTACTTCATTGTGTACGTGTTCAGAAGTTATTTTATAGCTTGTGAGCTAAGGAGTTGCTGTCAGCTTCCCGGTTTCTCGATACGCAAATACACAGTTTCACAATTGAGCATGAATTCACGTGCTTCCTCAAAGTTAAATCATAACACGTTAACTTACAATGATTAGAACTTTGCATTGAACCGTAGAATATTAATCTTATTTTTCACATACTTCGGTCACATATGTGAAGCATATCCCTAACCTCTAGCCCCGATGTTGCTTATATGTATGTATGACATTCGCGCGAGGAATATGTGCTTAATTATTAAGGAAAGCGAGCTCTATGTATTTATGTTGGTAAGGTATAATCACGGTGTAATACATGATTATCTGGACAATTAGTTGAATTGGCACATGTTCTAAAGCTTTCTTCTATTATTACATGCAAATATGCGAATGGTCGTGAATAGCAACACCCCTTCTAACCAACAATTCAAACCTGGAGGCTCACTGAACTTAAGATGTGCCGAGGCTCCCACACGGTTGTCTAAGGTTCATAATACAAAAGTCAGCATACACACTTCTTCGTCATTATTGGTTTCAGTACACAATCAAAAATATTTCAACTTGCCGCACTTCTCACCTTTTAAATGTTTTAATAACTCATACGTACTTCTCATCATGAACTCACACAGTCAAACTTGCGTTGCTGGAAAACATACTGTTAGATGCTAAGGTTAGTTACTCCTTCTACAATGCCATCCTAAAGTAAAATAGTGTGAGAATGGACATTTTCCTGTAACGATAGGGTTCCAATTTCGTGACAAAATCAAGGTCAGAGTCTGTGAGTTATGACCGGGAATTTACCTGCCAACCAACAGACAACTTTTCATCGCCTTCAAAAGTGGACCTTACTTGGTGACAAATCTTGGTTTTAGCGAAATCACAGCTGCCTATGTCTGCTATGGATTAATTCAATCTTCATTGCACGATGCAGAGTCACTGTTGTTTTATTCATAACAGTTCCTTATTGGTGTGCTTTAAAAGGTGACTGAATTCATTTCCCTCCCTGCCCTTTACAGCATAGTGGGCACGTTTTCCTGGGTTGTATGATGTTCTTTTCTAAAGACTCCTCTTGGTTTGATTTTTCATTATCTTTTCATATTGTTCTGTGGTTAGTAGTTTGAACAACCTGTATAAAATTGACTATAATAGTTGCTAACCTACCAATGTTTTTCGTTGCACACTAGTTAGACTCGGTTGTATATTTGTCCCTCCTGGTATTGAAATTCAGCCAGCATTCTCTAGCTCTTTTGGACGTTTGAACACCTTGTGCGCCTTGAATGCCTTGGTGCGCATTAATTACCATCGGCTGCAAATTCCCCTCTCTGATTCGTTGATTGTGTCTCAATTCGTGTGATGTAGTGGTCGGGTGACTGAAGAAATGCTTATTCTTTCGGCTTCTTCTTCCTTCGACCCTGGCCCAATGTTATGAACGCGTTTTGCTCATTCATATTTCACTAGAGGCTGCCTCTGTGGATGCACCACTCTCTGCGTCCTCCCCCCACCCACAATCTTTCAACAACTCTGTGATCGCTGCCTCCGCACTTTGCATGCTCTCTCATCAATCCTCTGATAGAACCCCTCAAATTGGCAACCTCACATATAGCCTCAATTCAATAACTATAAGTGTAGCAAGCAATGTGTAATTGTCGGCTCAACATCAATTGTCAAGCATCCACTGTTTGAAGTCTTGGAATGGTTCCGTAGGGTTGTTTGCTTATGGTTAGATGCCATATTTGGTAATGAACTACTTATTTACATTTATTGCTTGTAGTATTTATTTATTTTGATGTCTAAACGTCTTTCTTCAAAAACCCTTCGGTAAATAATTCCTTTCGTTTATTTCCGTTTTTCTTGTCGTCTTTCTACAAGAAACTACCGTTCCATTCTGCATTTATACCTCTTCGTTTCATGATTTCCCAAAAAGATAACCATCTCTTTAATTTCGCTCCCAAAATGAAATAACACCCTTAATTTCGCATGCCAATTCCGTATTTTCATGGTTGACACAGATCCCGAGCCTGAATCCGAGGCTCATTTGCATGAAGTCGGGTGTTCTAAAATAATCTAGTTTATATGCATTTTATGTATTATACGAAACTACACAGATTTTGACAAAATGATTTTGATAACCAAAATTTGTCATGTAAGAGCCTTAGGGCGCTTGCAGTTCACCTGCGAATTCTCTTAAAATGTTTGTTTGCTGAAGCCGTCGCGAACAGCCAATTGAGTGAAATTCATACAAATCAATTCACGCGCATAGTCAGCTTGGGTTACACAATGAAATGATGCGCAGAATACTTAAGCAGAAGTTTCAGTACCCCCGTTGAATACGCGTCATTTTAATCCTTTATTATTGATCATTACATGTTTGTCATTATACTTTGCTTTTTTTCTCCATTTTGAACTATTGTATCTGCAATGCTAAGTCAGTCAGTTTTTTTTATAGTTTGCCGCATAATCGTCAAGCAAGGAATTTTTTTGTCTGTATATTTTTTTGCCGTTTTTTCGCCTTGTTATTCTTGTTTTCCGCCTAGCTCCGTTGTTCACCGTAGATTAAACTTTCTCAGTTACTGGTCAAAATTCATAGTATGTGTGCTAACAATAAGTGTAATGCCGTGAACTATTACACTTTATCAGCTACCCATTACTGTTTGTAAACTAAAGTAATAAAAAAACGGCTAGTATGTAGATGTAGTTGTCGTGGTGGGTATGCATAAAGATTTCACTGAAGGTTTCTTATTTATATATGAATTAAAACATATTAAACGTTGTGAAAGTGGCGCAGTTTAATGTCTCGTCTGCCTGGCTAGGGAAGGAGAAGCCTAATCCTATTTCGTGAAAGCGGTGAATTATTGGAGACATTCAAATTTCTCCCCGGGGAGTTGGGAGGCGACGGGGATCGCTACTGGAGGAGCACTACTCGCATAACAATGTACTCTCGACTCGGCAATCGTCCATTGCATCTAAAATGACTTTTTTTTTGGAAATACCTTACCTAACTAAGGTCCTAATTTAGGATTTGAAGCACATAATGATATTTGATATTGAATGTGGTTTACAATTAGTGCAATATGCGTGATATTGAGATCTCGTACCTTTCGAAGATGTTGCAATTCTAGCACCATGCTTTGCAATATCGCTGAGTTTGCTTTCAATGGCTTTGAAAATTTTTCAGTTTTATCATTGTAGTGTAGACTACATTTGTTGCATTTCATAACTCATTTCGAGCTGTCGTTGTATCAGTTGAAGTTGTAATTCATTGAACCTGCTTTTGTGTAAGCATTTCAGTCAATAACTGACCAGTTCGGAATGATTTCAAACCGTAAGGTGCGCATGTATGTACCTTTGTTTCCTCAAACAAATGCTATGTGGTCAGACTAGACTGTCTGTAACATTAACAGTGATTTTTTTACGTATACGTCTGCTTCTCACCTAAAGTGTTCCTCACAGACACCTCTTTTATTGTCACCAATCACTCAATAACATATACATTTTTCTTAAAAGACTGCCCTAAGGGGGCTGCCCCCCTCACGCACTCTCTCTTGTTCGAGACTGAACCCTCCCAGTCCTGCATACTATCTCTCCGACTCTGAGACTGCTTCTCTCTTTATCCCGCGCATTCCCTCAACGCAGTCTCAAAACGGGTTGCTTGCGAAACGTTTCGGCACCTGGCTCGGGACAGTCTCACCAACTCTTCGTAGCGCCTGATCTCATATCGATCCATAATCATAAGCAATGTTAACCAAAATAATCGATAAATAGATTTGTGTGTATTTCCGGCTCTTGTTTAGCATAATGTGTTCACTTTCGTTTGTTTACTAGATTACACGCAGGTGTCATCACGTACGAACAACGAACTATTGGCATACTAAAACTCTCCGTCTTTTGTAGAATAAGTATAAACGCGACTCACTATGGAGACAAACGCCGTGTAAACTATATGCGAAGCTATGTAGTATACCGATTAAAGGTCCACAACCAATCTAGTGGATTGATGCTTTTGTGTCGAGAAGCTCTGTTGTCACTTTCCTCTGAACCTAATTGAGATTATAATCGTTTCATTTTTTCATGAGTCTAGTGTTGTGTAAATCATCGCAATTGTAATGTATAATGCATGTATAGAACACTGGTTTTCAACAACTTGTCGCACCGTTTATATTACCTTATTTATGAGGTAATCAATCCACATTCAGTCAGAAGTATCGTTTTTTGTGACCTGACTCCTTAATAAAATATACGACACCTCAGACTATTTTATTCCATTCGCTCCTAATTTCTTGGTAAAGTCAAAAGCGCACCTGCTTGCAAGTTCTGAGGGAACTCATTACTTTTGCTTATGAAAGCTCTTTGTAGATATATGCACGATGTTCTACTCACATAATCTTGCTTACTGTTTTCATATGTTTGCCGCATTTTGTAAAAAAAATTCTCCTGGCAAAAATATTGTACTGTTTGATTTAGAAGTGAAAATATCCTTCTAAATGGTTAAAATTATGTAGCCGACCTGGCGAATTTTTTGTTGTTACAACAATTACTTCAAAGTAGTTTTCAACGAGTTGGCTTTTCAAAATACATTTGTACATTTTCACTACGATGAGACAGAGAACTATAATGTAGTTGTAGGTGTTAAATGGCATAGCTTCTAACACCTCTAGAAGGTGTATGCTAGAGCATGTGAGTGAGACTTATTAAATACGTTTTTTGTGCTTTCTGTGCTTGCGCACTATGTATTCTTAGAGAATCGAGCCGAGGGAGTTTTCAGTCTCTAGTCTCCACCCTATCCAAACTAGCCCCTCCGCCCGCCTCTAGCCGTATCTGGGTCAACCCTTATTATATTGATCCAATCCGGAACAATTTGTATTATTATTATTATTGATTACTCATTATCAATATCAGGAACTTTGATTTAGTACATTGTGTATTTGCCATGCCTTGCAATCTAGCTCTCGTTGAAATTTTTGATCCTGAGTGCTACTCCGCATTTACATCGCGTTTTTCGTATATTCAAGCTATGACGTCGTTGATTTATTCTATTTTCTCGTACATTTCAGGTAGTTGAATTAACTGGAAGCCTTGAAAGTCAAACTGCGCGTTCTGAACGGAACTTAAGGTATTGTTAGCTTGTTTATTATTGAAAAGTGTAATCTCTCACCCTCGTCTAACTTTTGAATAGCGCGTTACAAAGAGAAAGAGTATAAATCATTACTTGCATTGGGCACATTTTTATCACGACACACTGTTTGGTTGGTATTTCTGTTGACATAAGGAGTGGAATTTCTACAGATAATTCAGAAACCCTCTGCAATACCCAGTAAAATCACCAACTAAATAAGTGTTTACTGGAAGAGCGTTGACTAAAACATATTAGAGTTCTGATACACTCTGCACGGTCCATTTATGATTTTGAAAGTTTCATGAAAGCCCCCGCCCCCCAATGCAAGCCACCTTCATTGTAGGTTGAAAATAGAAAGGTTAAATCGCTGTATTTTTTATCAGAAACATCGAAGAACGTTCCCAGAAAACATATTTGTTTACCTTTTGGTCCTAATGTAACATTTAGTTATAAAACCATCTTCGTAAGTCCCTACTACAACTGCTAAACAGTTTTAAAAGTGAAATTTATCCAGAAAATGGTCTTCAGTCAAGAGTCTTTATAGTTTGAGAAAACGTGATTTTAGAACAATATCCAAAAAATAAGCCTTGATAGTACAATGTACCAAGGGTGTCTTCTTTAAATCACATATGTAATTAAGCAAGAGCATGTTGAAAAATGCGCTAAGGCTGATCATTATATTCGGAGAGTATTTAAAACTATAATTTTATTCGCTTCTTTAACAACATTTTTTCGTTTTATATGTCTCAATGTATAAAAGTGGTGTCACATTAAGGTCTACGGCACTGCGACGTTCGTACGAGTGAAAAAAAAGAAAACTTTTGAAGTAAATTACTTAGGTTGTGGTGTTAAGAAAAGCGCCGCATGATTTCTTTTTTTCGTTATTGATTTGTCTATATTTTGTAAACTTATCGACTGATTTTGCAGCTTGGCCGGCGATGGCTTCAAATCCCTCCTCCATGCACAATGACCCTTGCCAGTATGGGATGAACATGTCCTACGGATCACAAATGTTTTCGGTTAGTCGTTTCCGAATTTTTAAATTTGAATAGTATCCATCGGATGTTTAAAATTCCAATTTTACTTTTTTCTATAGCTACACATTATAACTTACTTGACTGCCTTAGCTCAGCTTTACATCAATTTTCCGTTACTCCCTTTACGTTGTGCTTTTATTAAGATTTTGGCGTTTGATCGTCTTTCTATAATGGTATACAGTACGTATTGGATTAAGCATAGTAACTGAAAGCTAAAGGTATAAGCATCGAAAGAAAATCTATATTTTGCAATGAAAATGTCAATATTTAATGATTAGTTAAATTGAAGAGCAATAATTCTCCAGCAAACGTTGCGTATCTAAGCTTGAATTCATAAGCTACGATGTATTTATGTTTCTGGGAATGTAAAGTATTACACATATTTAACTAAGAAACCCCTCGAGCAAAAGTGTCGAACACGAGCTACACTGGCGGCTTCTATGGAATTTGACCGTTTTTTCTGCACATTTCCATAGAGGTTGAACTGTTAAAGTTACCAAAAAGTCTAATAAAAAAATCAATCAAAGCTACTCCTAAAGTCTTGGATGCAAAAATTCCGTCGATCTCTGTGTTTGACTGCAGGCTACTTAACCCCCGCAGGTGCATTCCGCTAGTCCAAAAATTTTTAGAAAGAAATCAGTGGTCTATTGGGGTCACGCGGTGGGAAAATCCCTGATTATTGGCCAACGTCTAATAGCCGCTAGTCCAAAAATTTTTAGAAAGAAATCAGTTAATAGATCCACACTTTCCTTCCTTAATGATTTTTATAGCAAATCAAATCTTCAATTCTCTTTGTTTGTACTTTTTCCTCGCATTAACAACTAATACCTAAATTAGAAACACAGAGGTGTTCTTTTGCTATCTTCCGTACTATTAGATGGTACTTTAACACAATTTAAACATAAATACTAATTATTGGCTAATTATGCTAATTAGTTTTCTATTTCCTTTTCAACTAAATTGCTTCTTTCTGGTTGCTCCATGAAAGTTGAGTTCACGTCTTATCAGAAACAATCCGTTGATAAGAGTGGATTTTCACTCTTAATTAAAGAAAATATTTGCAGCAGGCACTTTATTTAATTGAACAAGTTATGAATAGTTATTGTTAAACGGCTCAGTAAAATTGACGAGAAATTTTTCTACCACTTGCCCTAGCCCGAAGACGTCGAGATGTCATCTGGAACTCGTAGCCTAATGCTCAGGAACTCTACAGAACACGTTATAATCAAAAACTTTGAAACAATCGATTGTACCATCCTTGAATAAAGGTGCACGCTCTTGAAGCGTAAAAGATTTTTCTTTACTTATGTCTTAAATGAAGCTGAGGTCCTATTTTTCTAGCTTACCCCCGTCCTTTTTTTGAGTATTATGCTTACTCATCCTTCACTGGGAAATTTGGAATAGATTTTTACGTGAGCCTCCTTTTAAATTTGTCGTAATTTCACGATGCATCTTTTCTATCGAAGTATTTTTGCAATACGTATTGCAAAGTTGTTAGTCAAAATTTGATGGTTAGTGAACAAAATACACCCATCTCCCGACACACATCACTTTTTGAACTCCTCGCTAGCTCTTGTTTCATCCTTTAAAATATTCAAAAATTTGTCAGAGTTGATTAATACTATCGGATTATCAAGATAAGCCTCCTCGAGAATATCACCTATTTTCAGTAAACTAAGGCTTCTTGTTCAGCCTCTTAATTCCCCCACAAGCCAACATTGTGAAACTAAATTTCCTTGTTATCCTCTCTTGGTAGTGAATACAGTTGACCAGATTAATTGAGCTTCGTTGTATAAGCTTCTACTTTGCATATAGGTTATGTTATTTTGTCTTGCACATTTTGACAAAAAGGTAAGTATTAGATGTCGTTGTGCATCACTTAAGATGTATGAGTTGTCCCTTATTAGACTATACATTCGTTAATTATCGAAGAGCTTATTGTAGTCAATGGGGGCTTTCCACGTGAAATATTTCCAGTCTCCGAATGGATTGTAGCGCCTTCTTTCCAACTCACTCATTAGTTACACAACAAATATTTGTTATGAAAAGTAATGTTTTAAGAGAAATACATAGAGTAGTGTTTGTAATCTTACATCACTTACTTTTATCCTTGATCACACGACTTGCAGCATCATGTAATCCGTTTATTATCATTATATTTTCTCTGTTATTCTGTCAATTCATCACTAGTGTATTCTAGAATATTAATCAACAGAAACGTCAGTCTGCACGAAAAATGCGTTAGCAGTTTTACCGCGGTCGAGCGGGTTAATAATTGTCTCGTACAAAAGTCAACGTCCATATATACAATATGTATTGTCAGGCTACTCCGCATTTTTTTGGCACTTTCTGTATGTGCCGTTTTCTTGCCGCACACACTTGGTAAGAGTAAAATTAGCTCTAAAGAAGTGTCGCAATTTTCGCGTGACACGCTGTGTGCGTGCCCCGAGCAGAAAAATATGTTTCTAATATGTATTGGCATTTTGCTCATTGACAACAGAAGATTATTCTAAAATCTTTAGATTAATCAAATAAGATTTTCTAAAATCATTTGCATGCAGCAGATACTTCGGCTTTAAAACCCGCTAACAAGCGCGAACTTTTCTGTTGATCTCGCTATGCTGTCATGATTATAACGTCGCGATAAACTGTGAGCCACCAGTTGACAAATTACTTAGCCACCAGTTGACAAGCGTTTTATTGTGTGCAATATTTGTACTCCCGTGCATCTTACTATTCTTCCTTTTTGCATGCACTTTTGCACCTGCTGCCAAGGGGTGCACCGAATTCTTTACGAACCATATTTTACTATAGTAATGCTTTGTGATTCTCTGAATTATACGCCCTTATCGCTCATTAATTGCCTTTTTAACGAGCTAAAGAATTCCACTTTTGTTTACGTGCACATCAGCAACTGGTATTCTTAAATATTCCACTGCTTTTGTTACTTGTAGAATTTTTGCGTACCTGTATATTTTAACTAAAGAAGTTTCGTAGAATTGGCGTGTCGCATGCACTACAATCCTAGTGCTAAACTAGTTTCTTAATTTCCTCGTGCTACGTTGCTCATTCTATTTTAGTGGTTGGTTAGTACGGATGAGGCAATTGTGGATAATTTAGGGTTGAAACAAGCAACTCCAGCTGAAGCCAACTGATGTTTGTTATCAAAATTAAATACTATGAATGAATGACGTAGTTCTAAGAAGGTAGTTCTAGTTTTGGCGCAATGTTTTGCTTGCTCGCTTTTTGTGTGCATAGAGAGAAACAGAGACAAACACGTGATTTTGACTGTCAACTGTTTTTTTTTTCATGCTTCTATAAAAAGTCTTTGCACAAGCCATTGTAGAATTAGTGTTTTTCAATTTTTATTTGTTCACCGTTTACGGTCTCGCTTTCTCTTTCACGATGTCTATTTGATTCTCTATGCACTTTCATCCCATGCTGCACTTTTCCGTCAGTTTCGTTTTTTTTTTAGATCCTAAATGCTGCAAGCAGCTTCGGCAAGGCTATTTATCAGATTTTATTCCGTTACCTGTGGCACTCATGTAAACTTTAGTTGCGATCGTGGTACCACATTTAGAGCTATTTCATACAAGTTACAGGCTTATCGGCTTCTCGGTTTCTACAAAGTATCTCATATGCTATCTACTGTCTGCATTCCTTCTGTACTTCTTACCAGTACTCTCCATTCCTTCATGCGTTTGTTCTCCTTTATCAACCTCACCTGTATTATCTGTGCGGTACCTGACTCCCTCTCCTATCCTAAACTCCACACTCTTTCTTCGATCTCTACTTGCCTTGGTTCTCTCAACCCGCCTGTTCACTTGCGAACATCTTGTTTGCAAACCGGCCTCTGCAATCGTCTTCTTTCTCCTTCGTGTTTAAAGCCAGTCTCCTTTGGTCACTCATGTTTTCTCTATTGCAACCGCTTACATTCACACAAATCAAGTGTATTACAAACTTAAATCTTATAAAAATATAGCAATGAAAACTGTGCTGACATGTGCGTTGATTCAGTTCGCGTTCATCCGTTAACACTTACACGTTATTTATTAGGTTTAAGGAATATTTGATAGCACCCTCCCAATTATTATTGGAGAAAAATTACGTTTTCTCAACAGGCGTATCTTTTCGCTTACTTTCTCTCATTGTTACCGCATCATGATTTATTTATCACTCACGGAAGAATAATCACGTGTGACGCAAAAATATTTCGCCAATCGAAGCGTCTATTCTATCACTACCGTTTGATAAAAATAAATTTTCCTTTTTGACGATAAACCTTCACCTTCACCATCACTTTCTATATTGCTGGCCTTCTTAACAAGCGTGGATCAAAACATTAACGGATAACCGTAGGATAACAAGAAGTGCTGGAAATATACGGGGTTTTCTTATTTTTGTTTTGTTTTCGAACCTTCATGTCTCTCAGCTTACATAGTGTATGTCTTTATTATGCTAACAGGTTCTGTAACTGCTACTTCCCGTTTAACATGTTGATTTCAGCCATTATAAAGATGAAGTATTCCTTTCTCACCTTAGTGCTTTAAAGTAACAACAATCATTTATGTCTTGAAAAAATGGTCATTATTTACGGAAAAAAATATGTTATCTTTAGTGAAGTTAAAGAAAAATTCTTGCCAATATAAATTAATTTTGAATCAAAGATTTCTCCCATTGTCTTTGGACTATTAGGATTTAATAGCGATGTTCAGTTTGCAAATATTGCTTAAAGAATCTGATCTTTTCTGTTATTATATTCAATTTATGTTACAAACTTCTTTCAAATAAAATTTTTGCTGGTCGCCGAAGATTAAAGTTTGGATTTTCCTCACAAGGTCGTTGCCATGATTTTATAGTTGCCCCGGAATAGTTTGATGACTTTACACCTACGAATAGAAAAGTCTATTTCACAAGTAAGATGCCAAATATATCATCGGGTCAGTTATTAAGGGAAGTGTGCTACTAATAAAAATTTACCTAAATAGGTGTAATGCCTGAAATGTAGTTGAGGTTTTAAGTTCCAACTACATAAGGCAGTGCTAAATTGCGTACTGCTGGAAATTACGGTAGAATATCCCGACATGTGGGCTCCTGACAAACAATGTCATACGCTTTGATTCTCTATGTATAATTTTCGTAGTGATGTTTTCTAAGTTAGCTTCTTTCCACTGCATGTAGTTCATCAACATTTACTGATTTAGTGAGTGTTCTTCGAATGCTTGCACTCTGACATGCCTTCTTTCAAGTCCAATAGATTTGCATTTTTGTATTCCATATTATTTTAATTCGAAACTGCTGTTCAGATTTAATGCGGCGTTGCATTTGGCCTTTGAAACATATTAGGCAGAATTGCATTCCCGTATACAAATGTGTTTCATTCCGTGTCCTTCCTTCGAAACGTTGAAATCGTGGAGGATGTCTAGCAATCTTTTCAAAAACCACTTGCCGCACTGCTTTAAATGGGTAGTTTTACTTGTTTCTGTTGTTTCAACTCTTGATTACCTTTATAATTGCAGGACGTGAGTGGTGGACCGTATCGACCGACGGGGCTGTCCTCGGGACCTGATCAATCAATGAATCCGGGAATGAACAACATGGGTTCCCAGATGGGCTGTGGTATGGGCGGGGGATCCATGATGAACACCTCAATGACGTCACCAATGAATAACTCTATGCAAATGAACGACTTCAACATGTCCAACCAGTTTCCGGTATGTCATCACTATAAAATTGCACATTCTTAAGAAAAATTAGTTGTATAGTTTGTCGGACAAACGGGTGCGACTATGTATGACACATATTTCCTATGTGTGATCAATCGAGCCGTTATGTGTTTAAAGATAACTCTTCAGTTTAAGTGTCTACTAGTATTATGAAAGCAGATGCGATATCTCATTTTCTGCCTATTTGTTGTGGTGTACTATCGCTATTACCTGCCCAGCTTAACGGGACCAGGACTAACAGGGAAGACTGTTTACATTTCAGGCTAACTACTCTCAAGTCCCTCAGTCTCGGATGCCTCAGTTTCAGCCACCTCAAAGAATGAATAGCTGCCCATCAGGTTTGTACATCATTATTTCTAACTTGTTTATATTCCTATATTGCATCTATTGATTTTTTCCTAATTCTTATTTTTTTTGCGGCGCGTGGAAACTGTTCTTCTTTGTAGGGATTACACTTTATATAGAGGATTACCACGCGAATCCCATAGTAACGAGTGGGATGAATTGCATTTTATTCAATTATGAATTGTTTGATGATTAGGGGTCTTATTATATACTTCAAGGTCAAGTATTGCTTTTCAAAGTTGACAAATTGGATATAAGTGCTCATCAAAGATCAGAAACTCTTATCAGGGTCGCCTTTTATTCAAAGGGACATGATATCGAATTTCGGAAGCTCTGAGTCCTCAAGTGAGATGTCCTATGTTTCAGTATCCACATCTTCACAACAACAACTCCACTCGCCAAATGCCTCAATGATGCATCCGAACCAAAATACGAGCATGGGACCCCCCTCCATGGTACCCATGGCACCCATGATGCGACAATTCAGTCAGGTAAGAAACATTATTATAAATGTTTACGCCTGTTTACTAAAAGTCGCCGCTTGGGCATCCGACTTTGTTTGTTACACTCGAAATTAACATTCGAAAAAAGCGGAGGTATGTGTAAAACCTTGGTATAAAGCTTTGCCTGCAGATGAGAGTTTAGTTGGTTGGTATACATAAACAAATATCAGTATCCATTTCAGCCAAACCTACCAATGTCTCACAACGCTGGCAATCAAATGCCGAGGCCCCGTTCTTCGCACACAATGCCTTCACACAGTCCTGGAGGTTAGTTTGTTATTTTTCTGGCTCATTTTTCTCTTTTCTGTTCAGATATGTAAGCGATAGACAGGAGCCATAGACAAATGCAGCGCAGTGTATGAGTTCCAAGTGCATGGTCACGGTCACATGGGGCTTAAATAGTTTAACATTTCTGTTTATAGGTACCCGTAATCCACTGCCCTCTCCTCACATGCCCGTCCCTTCACCTCTGGCACACGATATGTTCGCATCTCCCAACTATCCTTCGCCGATGCAACGATCATCACAAACTCCACAGAATGGTAATTTCTGATATATTCTCATTTCCAAACCCACTTGTTGCATTGCTGTCAAAATGACACTTTTGAATAGAGTTAGTTCCTTTATTTGTGTGTATGTATGTATTATCATTTAGGAATGGCGCTCAACAACCAGCAACAACAACAGCAACATCAACAGCAGCAGGAAATGCAGCAGGGAATGCCGCAAGGAATGCAACAAGGGATGCAGCAGGGTATGCCAGGTGTGTCGTTTTCTTCGCATGCTCTATGAGGTCTATGTTCTTCTTCTCTTTAGTATTCACATCAGTTATGTGTTGTAAATCGAAGAAAAAACAATCATTTGTTGTTCAGGCCCCAACAGTCAGCAACAACAACAACAACATCAACATCAAATGATGATGCAACAAGCAAATCATCCGGGAGCTGGGTCAGGGATGGGAGCCATGAACCCGAATGGAATGCCTCAGAATGCACCTTCTGTATCTTCGCAAGCCTCATGTGCGATGTCTTCTCAGAATATGTCCTCATGTGCCATGTCGTCGTCTGGAATGACTTCTGGAATAAACACCTCCCAGGGAATGCAGTCTCAAGGGATGAATCAGGGAATGCTTGCCCCGCACTCCTCGGCGACAATGATGAATCATAGCATGTGCATGGCGAATTCTCACGTACGTTTTCTCCCATTTACTTTGGTTTTATTTTTATGACAGCTATCATGTTCTTATTAGACAACATCCGATAAAGACCATCTAATGGGTAAAAGAAAACGGGTATTGAGAGAGTTGGTATCCGAAAAGCTCCCGAAAACAGTGTTACTTTTGTAGATGATGCATGAGTTTCACGGATACACATCTTTCACCTCCCATGAACTGCCACCCGCTTTCCCGAATTTTAAGGTAGGAATGGTTAAGAATTCTTTGCTAACCACGTAGCATCCTTGTCGCCATTATAATTATGAGTCAAACAACAACTTTTTACCTATGTATTTTGTAAGTAAGTACTTCTATTCCAGGGTCTCGTTGCTCACGTAAACCCTAAAAATGCTTCAATGTACTACGATAGGCCGAGAAAGCAACTCGCGTTGCCATACCCGACCGGTTCACAGGTTTGCGAGTTCCTCCTTTACTTTGAAACTATGCATGAAGATGGATGTCTAATTCTGATTTGTTCTTCCTCATTAATTATAGCTTATTCTTTCTAGGTGCCTCATCCGAAGGAGCCACCTACATTTGGTTTTATGCAAGGGAATCCCTACTACGATGTACGGATAGCCAGCATGCCGAGGCCACCGCCTTCGTTCCCTACAGCTGCCGCCCAGCCTGCAGCACCCGCGACCGGCGGAAATGGCCGCAAGGGATCATACAATGCTGCGACAGGGTCCGGACGTCCTCCTGCCAAAAAGGCTCGGACAACAGCTAATGCGAGAACAAAGGTACGACCCATTTTGCTCCGGGAAAGACCTCCGGGAAATGTCCCCATTATCAAATGAAAGAATAATGCAAAGTAGCTTTGGGTACCTGCGTTTGTAGGTAGTTCACTAACCCTAATAATTTTGTTTGTTTTGGGCAGCGCAGCAACAACAAGCAGCAGCGGCCGCTGCGGCCGCACAACAAGAAAAGATGATGAGTCCGATGTTTCCAAACCCTGCCATGTCCGGAATGGGACCAATGGGAATGAGCGGGCAAATGTGTCAGATGAGCGGAGGCCGGATGGGAATGGTCCCAGGAATGAATGGACCTATGCCCGGAGGCCCGATGTCGGGTGGCCCTATGTCCGGTGGACCCATGTCTGGATCACATATGCCTGGTGGGCCAATGTCAGCCGGTCAAATGCCTGCACATATGATGCACCCAGAAGGACCACCACAGGTAACCTGATTTCTTGCTCGATTTGGATGGGATTGCTACCTTTTACAACGATTTTAACTATTTTTACTGCTTATGAAGAAAAACCTGCCGTCGCGGCTTTGAACTGATGTGAAAAATAAAGATGTGAAAAAAATAAAGGCTCACAATTTTGTTTAACCCAGTGCATGAACGGAATTATTTGCAGATGATGATGGGCCATCCTATGGGTCAACAGGGAATGAGTGGCTCACCATTCGGAGGATTGCCTGGAGGATCGAATATGAACCTGCAGAAGCAGCAGTCCAAGGTGAGAACTATGTCTGAGCCTCTGGTATGTGTTTATTATTTTAGATATCAGTGCGACTCTGTGTTGAAGATCAATCCACATTGAAGCTCTCCCCATCCGTCTTGCACGTGCTCGTATATTAGCCTGATACATTCAACATTCGTTTGGATTGAAGCAAACCACGGACAGCGACATTGCTGCGGTAATTCCATTGTCGAATAAATTTAGTTTTGGGATAATACTGGTCTGTTTCCAGGATAACCTCTTTCAACCTGTCCCTCCAGCATATGAGCCTTTGACACCAGGCACGGCCAGTTCACAAGGAGATCACAACAGCGAAGATGGTTCGTTTTTAGGTTGATTTATGCGGAAGTAGTTGAAACATTGCTGTTCCACTTTAGTACCATGTCTGCTGATACATGAGTATAACCAAAGTCTCAACATTTAGGTTCCCAACAAACCAACGGTCAGCACATGGGCAACATGAACCAGCCTCAAAATGCCCAACATCAACAGCAACAATTACAAAAACAGGGAATGGACCCGATGATGTCGATGAATCGGATGGGAAATCAGGTAAAAAATGTTGTGGTATCTATATTTGCTCATAATTATTCGAATTAGGGTATATTTTGTTGGTAATGGTTGAACAATTGCACAAACAAAGAGGAATAATTATCCAATCTGGTTTTGCTTACGGTTTTTAGCAGTCAATACGCTAATAATAATAATTCAGCTAAACCACCAGCAAGCCACAAATCAGATGGGCAATCACCAATTGCAACATCCGCAGGGTCAGCATCCAGGACAACAGCAGCCGCCACAAGGATTGAATAAGAACGGAATGGGCACTGATCTCCCCAAGATCGGAGACTTTTCGGCGGCTAACCCATTTAATGGATACAACCAGGTGAGTAGTCTTGGAATGGTTGTGAATGTTGACGTCCTTTGTTCAGAGGATTGTTAGTGGTTTATTGAATATACTGTAAGTGTTACGATTGATTTTCGACGATCCTATTGTTATTCTTCATTTCTTTCAGGGAATGCGGAGTTTTGATCTCGAGCCGAACAACATTTGCGCAGGTTGTCGCCAGCAAATAATGGTCGGATGATTGTTCACGTTTTGAGCTCGTAGCCCGTTTTGCAAAAAAAAAATACATCTCAAGATCAATCGATACTTGAAATAGAAAAAATGCTCCCATGATTTATACTAGCAAAACAGTAGCGGAGCAGAACACAACAAATAGTTCAAAACATGGTAATCATCAAGACCAGTTCGCACCTCCTACGCTCACCGCACCACATAACTCATTCAAATAAAAAGTAACCACCAAACACTCCTTGGTTTCCAAGTACCAAACTAAAATCACGAAACCCTTACAACCCTACCAACAATGTTTCTTATAACCCGGGAAAATATTTCTAAAGTCAATACACATTACCCTACTGCTTGCCTCTCACCCTTGTGTTGCCGGTTTGAATATTGTTTCTGTATTTGAAAACTGACTTCAAATTTCGTGTCACCACTTTCTGGGTTTTTGTACCGCCGAAGATTGTAATGAAATGTGAAACGTCCATTAGAGACATAAAACTTTAGAAACAAAACAAACTATTTTTTTTTTCAAATTAGAGTAGGAATTCATGTGCGTGTGTGCGTGTGGTGTCCCTACTGGTGTTGGTGTTTTCGTCTCCTTTTATCTATCACTAATTTTCTTTCATTCTGAGAAGATATTGCTACATTTGCATGTATCTATTACGAACTTAGGCGTGTGCAAATGTCACAGCATCTTCATGACCTCCATTTTCTCATTTTAATATATAATTTCTAGGCGAACTCTCCCAGCGTGAGATGTTGTGGGGCCAATGATTGCGGTCGAATTTTCCATCAGGTATCCTTCCCTTTTGTATTTTTTGTATTTCTCTTCTAGTAGAGCAACACAGTGGTCGTCCGATTTCCGATCCGTGCATTCTGCGTGACTGAATACCATACGCATTCAGAAGAAACCAAGCCGACTATCTATAACCTGTTTCCAGCAATGTTGTGGCCTTTCTCCAATGGCGTTTGAGGGTCTTTGCAACGAGAAGATGATCAAATGGATATGCAGAGATTGCGGTCTCAAACAGCCGACCGGCTTGGTCACTGTAATGTAAACGCATAGCATAGCCGAGTTGTGCATAGCTTCGTCGGCGACTACTTCTCGTACAAATATATAGTCTCATAACTTGTCATACCGTTGAGTCTGGTTCTCGAGTTTTTCCTTCTCTTGAACCCTCTTTGATCTGTTGTTTTGTTAGTACAATTATATATGTGTGCTTGTGGAGCGTTTTGGTTTTATCCTCTACCTTAATCTACATAATAGCGTGACTATTGTCGTTTCACGGCTTACAGTGTTGTGTTTTACAGTCCGTAATTAAATAGAGATTGCCCCGTTACGTCTATGCAATAATGTACTAGGTTTCAGTTAAAATAGTTTTATGTTTTGTTCTAAATGTGTTTATGTTATACACCCATCGAGCTCTTTCGTAAGCAAATAGTACATTGTCGTTATCGATTTTATTATATTATTTCTTCTGTCGATCTCATCAACTTGTGCTTTGTTAAATGATTTATCACTATGTTTAAAAAGTACCCGTAGCATTTGGTTCTTATTGAAAGGACCACTTTTAGTTTTGATGAGAATTATACGTTACAATGATTAGTAGGCCAAACTTCGACTCCCCTTCCTGTCACGATACCCAAACACCCCCGGTTTCCCCAAATTTTGTTTGTGATTTTGTTAAGCCGTTCACTTATGATCACCTCTATGATGGAAATACCAGATTATACCACATGATATCTTTGTACTCTATAAAACGATGCTATTAATTACCTCTATAGGACTTGGTGTACAGTTTTTGCTTTTATTAAGCGTTTCATGATAGTTATTACCTTTAAGCATCGATGGTTATTAGTGAATTCAGTTTTGATTTTGTTCCTGTGAATGCGTACGTTCTTGTTCAATTGTTTTTTTATTTGATTGCGAACTAGCTACTTGTTTTACTTAATGCTGAGTACAATGTTTTCTTTGCTTCTGTAGTTGTGATATGTAGGATGCCATCTTGTTTGGCCTACGATTCCCATGTATGCCTACATGTTGGGCTCCCTTTGTATCCGCCTTTGCTTGCTTGAGAGATAGTTACCAATGAGAACCCAATTGTTACCAATGAGAACCCAATTGTTACCAATGAGAACCCAATGAAGCCAAGTTTTTTTCAGTTGACTACTTGGTTAGGAAAAGTCAAGTACAAGATGCATGTCTCGAGTAATCATCTCTCACAAGTCAGTTGCAGGCGACTGTCATCCGCTATCAAATTATTCATACAATACTTCAGAATCCGTTTCTTTCTTTGTGCATATGTATACGAAAGCACGTCCATATACGTAACGAGATGTGTTCTATTGGCCCATTAGGCCTCGACGGGTTTCTTATTTAAGGAATAGAGAAGTGATATATAAAAATTACATACCAATGTTGTCCACTGTTTGACATTTCTCCTATTGTATTTTGCCTACGAGCATTTTGTTTTTATCACGAGACGCTACAAAGTTGTGTTTCGTTTATTATTGTTAACTGTTGACCAGTGTACCATTACAGTGCAGTTATATTTTTTGTCTTTTTGGATGTGGCAGCACAATATTGCGTTTTTTTAATTGAGTTATTTTTTATTGTTTTTCGGCATCTATGTCCGAGAGCAGCATTTTTGTTAGATTGTATTGATTCTCAAGCAGACAGCGATAATTGACCCCAACACATTTTTTGAATGAATGATCGAATGTTTCAACTGGTGTCATTTTACCCGCCGTCCAATAAAGTATTTATCACTTGTGAATCGCTTGTTATCGGGAGTGACATAGACACATTCAAACAGTTAACATATATATTAAATTATTTATTTTGCCATTAAACATGCCAATTTTGTATGTACACATAACGTGTAGCTTACATATGAGGAAATCCATACTATATTTTTCCGTGTTTCTGACGCTAGGAAAAGGAAACTAGTGAGATCGCAGCATGCACACATTTGTGAGCGCATAATCACAGTGAAATCTATTTGATTAGCTCTGGGTGTGGGATTCTCGGTACGCTGTAAATGTAGAAGCTGCATATTAAACCCTAAAATAGTGCTAAATAATTACTCTGATTTTCTGCTGTGGTTTTTGGGCCTCTACATAAATTGTCATCGAAGAAGCCCTCACTTTACATTAACTAATACCCGCAGAGCTGGAAAAATCCTCTGAAATTTATTGAGAAGCAGAAACGAACAATTAACAGTTCCAATTTTTCATCGAAAATCAAAAGTCATTTAATTGGCAACAAACTGGGTACACCTGGTTTTTAATCTTTCCCGGGGAAAACAATTACAGTAAAGTCTTCACGCATAAAAAATAAAAGGCAAAGTGCAAATTTTTGCATTGTGTCGCAGGGTCAAAAACTCGTTAATTTGAACGTACATACATTGTTGTTTTATGAGCTATGATTTTTGACCATGTGAAAGGAGTCTGAAATGAGAAGTATGTAATCTGACGTCTCGTCAGCAGTAGATCGGAATGTTTGAGCAAATCGGTATCGTGCCAGCCCCCACACGGTGGTTGTTTGGTTTTTTTTCTGAACTTGAACGGTGATCAGGCTTCCCTGATGTTTACCCATTGGATATTGGAGAGTATTTTCCTATCGAAAACAAAGACGATCACCACCCAATAGAGTCACATTCCTCGCAATGAGGAAATGGTTGAAAACTCAGAAAAATCTCGACCCGTCATTTGCTCGTGTGCAGCTGGGTAAACTTATCAAGCTAAAAAAACTTTAAACAAACCGTAAGCATCTGTGACTTAACTGCAGTTTTTCAGACTAAAAATTATGCCAAAAAAAAGTTGGAACATAAGAAATAATAGAAAACAACTTGAATTGGAAGCATTGCCGTTCTACTGTTGCAAGAGCATCGAAAAACATTCACAATTTCAAAAGAAAGCTTCCGTTGCGGGGAATCGAACCCCGGCCTTGTGGGTGAGAGCCACAAATCCTAACCACTAGACCACAACGGACACAGTTCACATAAAACAGTTGTTCAGCATCCGACACTAGAATTTTACTGATTGAACATTAGAACAAAAATCATACTTCGTCACAATGAAAATATATTGACATGTTTGAACTAACATAAGACGCACATGCAAGAAACATTCTCTAAGCTCACTTGGAGATGTATTATTAATATAGAGCCATGTATATATTATATATATATTATAATAAAAGTGCAATATTGAATAGTTCCTTGTAATATCGACGACCTCTTTGGCTATCATCTCCCCCTACTTTTTGTGTGAGTTCGTGTCTTGGTAGAGGGTCTTATCCAACTGCAGTCGTGAAACGATCCACCCGTCCTTCGCAAACAACAAACAAACCTGCCGACCATATAAAGCAAGTCCGGGGGACCCCAACCGGAACATAATACAAATTCACTCCGGTAAAAGAAATTTGATACACAATGAACGTTATCTCCCTCATCACTATTGCTCTTCTGGTCATCGCTGTCACTTATGTTTCTGCTGCAAGTAAGCTGTTTTTATCATTATGATTTACTAGCTGAATAATTCACTGTCACGGGTTAACTACAGTTACTAATTTCTACAGTTATCATTTAGATACGCTAACTAATCAACTACATAACTTGTTTATACGAGATGATGATTTGTATGAATAGCAAAACTGGATATATTCACACATCATTCCAGGCAAGGGTCGTAAGGTTATGGAACAGGCAGTCGGTCCATGTATCGCGGACAAGTGCCAGCCTGATCACATGTGCTTCTACGGACAGTGCGTGCCGAACAAGGCTGGAGCCAAGATGAAGATCCCCACCCCCAGTAAGTTTCTCAGCCTCTCTCGTTTTCAAGAAGAGATCATTCGCATCAATACAACAACGTCGTGAATGTGTACCTTCCTCGAAAATATATATTCAATTCAGGCGAGGCCATCGGACCATGCATCAACAACATGTGCCCCAAGAAATCTTACTGCCACAAGAACCAGTGCTACAATGAGGTAAGACATTAGATATTTTTTTACATAAATGGTTGTCTTAAAATGCAATTGTTAATTATGTTTGATCAACTGCGATTTAGAGATTTTACACATCATTAGTTCTTTATGCGGACCTCTGTGTTGAACTCGATAGAACTCCCATTTGAATAAGAAATAAAAGATTCGTTTTCAGCCCAAGGGACTGTACGAAATGTAATTCTCCTTCTCTTCACCGCCTCCATCTACTACCCTCAAACTGCAACGAGTATTACACTAATTTATTTGAACTTGAACTTTGCTTAAATAAATTTACTTTACCAATTCGATCCTTTTCTGTCGAACTTCTCCTCATCGTGAATGGCACACAGGGTATACACTTTTAAGCAATTAGACATATGCGCACACTCCAAACAAACAATTTTGCTTTTATTGCCTTTGTTTCGAGTGGAGCATGCTGTCGACGACTACCCATTCCTCAATCGGAAGTTGTTTTCAAAATAAAGGTTTTGAAATCTGGGGAACCCCTTATGCGTCTCCAGACACAACGACTCCAATTTCACATCCTATTCACTTTTCTTATTCAGAAAAAAGCCTAAAGGCTTCGGAAATCTGGACCATTATACCATGGAAAATGTTGAAAAACGGGCCGCGACGAGCAATTTACGAATTAACGTTTCAGGGAGATTTCCATTTAAGGGGTTGTGAAGGGGAGAACAGATGTGAATACTGCAGAGATTCTGAAGATAATGGAGACGGAGACAACAGTTGTGTAGTCTTTGGAACATATAGATTGTCTTAAAAATGCATTTCGGTAGCTTGTAAACTAGTGACAACGCTGCCAGTTGTATTAGGCGCGTACTCTAACATATCAAACAATGTCGTGATACAACTAAAGTTTTGCTCATTGATAAGATCTCCTGATCATAAATCGTAGCACCTTCGCGGTCTTTCGGGGAAAGCTTCACAAATACGCGAATCCCAGATTAACTGTTAACAATACCGGAAAAGATAACCTCCGCCAGCCACGATTATGTGTCATCTAGGGACCGTAGTTTCTTCCCCCGGATTGTTTTGTGGGGGAAAAATGACTCAATAGGAGGCATTGTCTTAAATGGTTGCGTATTCGGCGTCTCATTCTTTTCCACTCTATTTCTTGCGGTCTGTGACGTGCTGTCGCCTTAGATCTCGTCAATGTAGGCGTCCCAGCATACCCCCTGCAGGTCTGTACTCACCGGGCAAGTTGCCAGGATAAAAACCTTGTAATCAATCGATAATGCTCAATCGCAGTCTTTAAATACCGTGACAAACGTGACATACCGGATCCTATGTACGATGACTTATGATTTTTACTTTTGAGGAAGTGATGAGCACGTCGTTCACATTACCAAGTAAAGCTTTAAAAAAATGTAAATTTCTCAATTTTTATTCATTTTCAAAATAACACAAATCTTCACACAAAACTAAAATAACATGGAACTTAATCTACTGCGTCCATTCAGAAAATACACGGATAGGACTAAAACCTACACACACAAAAAATCCTATAGATAAAATATTTGAATTTATCCCAGACTGAAAATCTCTTTGTTTATTAAGGAACATGGATCTTATTATTCAGCTCATGTTTCCAGAAAATAAAAATGATATGAAATAAAATAATAATCCCTCGAATTCTACATTTACAGCATAACTGTAATTTTCACGCATTGAGTGAGAGGAATCTAAAAACGATAAAAGTGAACGAAAAACACACAAATAAAAGATTAACATTAAATGCACCAGGATTTTGTCGTTTGTGCCAAAACGAAGTCGAGCAAAGAAAAACTCGAAACAATTTCGTTAGCACAGAAATGAAACCGAAAAAGAGGTGATTTCTTACTGAGATAGCTTTCTAAACATTGAGTTTACAACACACTGTTAAATTAAAATAGTATCCTATCTGTTGTTCAGGAAAGTTTCTAGCAAAATGTTTGATAGTTTATGGTTGCTACAATTTGATAAAAGGATTAATATTCACAGATCAGATCATTCAAAGTACCGCAGGCGGCTACCCAGCGCGCCGTACGCGATGCGTGTTTGTGGAGGTCATATTTAATAAAGAAACTATAAAAACATTGAAGAAATACTGTCATTTGGAAATGCACACATGGTACCTTCACAAAGATATCACAAAACATCAAATATGTAAAAGTGGATAAACGTGGTCAGCTGAAGAAGAAAATTCGTTATTTTTATATTCTCAAGGTTGTCTGAAAGGTATCGCGCAATATGACCGCATCGCGAAGGAATTCATTGCGTGACGGAAATGTTTGTACCAAAATCATTCATCACTCCGCTTAAAGTCTATATTTTATTACTCCGGAACATACTAATTAATTATGTGGAAGGTGCACAAAAGTGACGATCTAGGATACACATTGAAAAGAAGATAAATGATTTAACACATGAAAAATGACAGTTTATAACGGGGGAAACAATTTACAGGGATTCTCTGAAGCTCTTTCTGACTATATATTCTCGGGTTAAACTGGCGGATTGCTAAAATCTTGTGAGCGTCGAGTTCAAATTTAAACTTCCCGCGCTTACGACTGATCCGCAAGTGAAGTATCAATGTAGTCACTGTCTCCAATATTGTGATGGATCGTGTTGTACATCTCCTCCAAGATCATGCATTGTTGGTTGCCCAAGAGCTGATTGGTCGAGACTGTTCAGTACTGCAGACACAGGCAGGTTCATTCCACCGATGCCTGAAAGATCTGTACCGGGATTAGGGGTTTGGTTCTAACTATTGCCGTTAATAGCTACCATCTTTGCTTTACGAGCCAGACTCATAATCTAGAATTTTCTACAAAAGCCACCCCTATACCTCGTGTTTCTTAATATCCACTAATCCGGTAAGACATCAAACGGATGTTATTGGTCAATTCTTCAGGAAGCGAGATGCTCCCAGAGAAAGGTAAATAGGAAATGACTACTTCCTGTGGTCTATGAGTAAGGGATAAAACGCTTAATTGGGGATCTACCGAGACGGCAACTAATGGATTTGATCTGAATATCACGTCACATCACTAACAGACCACTTAACACATGCACATGTACATATGTATATCTAGTAGAAGTTTGTCAAACTTCATCAAAGTCAGTGATTTTCTCCGCAATCTTCTATAAAAATTCTACGTTAATTTGTATACCAATATCTAATTCCTATTAAATTAATAGATCCCCAGAGCGTCTGGCAACTTTTTACAATCGGTTCGAGTTGCCAAGAAATCAAGAGCGCGCGCCACCCGGTCACCGAGTGTGAGTACCAGTGCCCGCTCGCGAGCGGATCTGCCCAATGATTTGCAACCTCAATTTGCGCTCATAAAGCGTGGGAAGTCGCCAATCAAAAGCAACACGTGTGAAAGAGAACGGATTGGGTTACAAAACAGCGAAGTTATTGGGATTCATTTAAACAACATAAGTGCGTGAAAAGAAACAAGACACGAAAACATTTCGACTTTACCAGTTCCTAGCCGCCGGTAAGGGTTGATGAAAGTGGTAACGTACCGTAATCCTTACCTCCCACTGGATTGGGCAGACTCGTTGCCGGGTTCATCGCGGTCGAGAACGGTGGCGGCGCCGATGTGTTCATCGTTCGAGCGTACGGCTGAAAGTCCAACAATAAGATTTTATCATGTATGCGCTTACCACCTAATATAACAATGCTCACTGTTGGAAATACCACAGCATGAACTGTCTGGAGTTGGCCGACTTATGTCCAGCAATATGCATTACTTACATGGAACGCGTCATACGGTGATCGTGCCGTGTTGAACATGTGATATGAGCCAAAATCTGCTGGCGGAGGCGGTGGCATTCCAAGACCTGCGTTAGCAAATCCAAACCTGCAATAAATATAAATAATATTTGGAAAGCAGAAAAATAAGCCACAACTGGTTTAATTATTTACTGGTTTACTGGTTTTAGTTACGTTTTATTAATCACTGGTTGCGATGTACTAAGAGTTGAAGATAAAGAAACACTCTACACAGTAAATAGAACTCACCCGTAAGGATCCATCGCCTGTTGTGTAAGACCCGTGTACATTGGTCCATTGGACGTGACAAAACTGAAATAACTGAACATCGAACGATGAGCGTAAGGTACTTGAGTGAAAGAAAACAAAACGCTATGAAATGCTAGAAAGAAAACAAAGTTCGAATACTGCTGCGCTCGGGTTTAGGTTTGGTACTGAACTAATGTCACGAATAATTTTGAATGCCCAAAATGATATGCATACCTTTGAGGTGCGGGCGCTGGCGATCCACCGATTGGTTGATTCAGTGAGGCAGCACTTCCCGTGGATCCCGGAGCTGGATTAGGAGTTCCATTCGACATCCCCGAGTCCATACCTCCCGGGCGTTTGTTTCGCAACTTCTCCTCCCGACGCCATTTTGCCCGTCGGTTTGAGAACCAAACCTGAAGAAAAGCAGAACAGGTAATGAAATCCTTTTCTACTTTGCAGCCTTCCAGGGTGCGATTTCACTGGCACACAGCACTGACATTATTTTTTTCAACTACCAGCTTATTTAAAGGAACTACATCAATTCAAATTTCCCTAGTTACAGTAATCTTGTAAAAGGGCAGCAGGTGGATCTGAAGACAACAGCTGCCTCCCCCTTCTCCGACCCTTGACGTACATTTCCGGAAATGTTAGATAGTACTGTATCTCCCCGTTACATAGAACACAAATCAAAAATTGATGTCTGCGGGTCTCCCGTCCGGTAGAAATGAACGGAAAGGGCAATGAAAAAAGCTGTATTTGAATTCTTGAAATGTTTCCCTTTCGAACATCACATGAGCAAAATTCCGTTGCGAAAGAAACGTTGGACATTTGAGAATAATCAGTTCTTCAGGCAGACATATGTAGTTGTCGGTAACGTTTTTTCGAAATTAGACTCTCGCACTTGAAAGAGTAATTCCCAAAATGCTCTGTGATATTTCATTGATAAATTTGGGAGGGGAATTGAAGAAAGAACGAATGCAAAGGGAACGTTCGCATCTTATCAGTCAACGGTGATTGGATTGAAGTGACAACCAACGACCACAGTAAGACAATATTAATAAGAGCACGTGAGAGCACGTGCGTCACAGGCAATCGATAAATATACATATACACATGAACAAAGATTCAAGTTCAACATGCAAGCTTCATGTGAATATTAGAACTTCGTCATTAAGCGTGTTTGCCTAACTCCATGACAGGAAAAGTGTAAGGAAAATGAGATCGTCCATGTGCCTATCAGACTATCAGACTACTGTATTTGAAGGAAAAACATACTCAACAAGTTGGCAACTCGAATAACTGGGAGAAAGAGACTCCGTTAGGTCTCCAAGTATTACTTTGAAGGAACAATGATTATGAACAATGGCGCTGACACCCCCAAATGACATAAATTGTGTACTTCCGAGTTGTTTCCCCACTATCCCAGTCCCTCTCCGGGCGTGTTATCTGTTGATCTTCCTGCTGGGAGATCCCAGTCCAAGGACACCCACCGTCTCCCGAGGATTACTGTACATTGCATGAAGACACCTCCCCGTTGGGGAGGCGATAACCGGTACTTATCACCCCCGGGTACAACCATGTAGGATGCTTTCGAGAAAACATAACTCCACTTCATATGCCTAGCCAACTATTGTCGCAATCCACATGAGAATTCCACTTCAGGAAGCTACTTGAAATTATTATAAACTATTTCACTCATACACTAGTTTGTCGTTTTTGTACGCACTCGCAAATAGCGTGAATGTGCTGTTCGAAATTTTCCTTTCTCACAAATACTGATAGAAAAAGGAGTACTTAAGAGTCTGGCAGCACATAGTTAGAGCCAATTTCAGGTCTGCGAGTAAACTGGGAATAAGTGAAAGTTTTCGGAAAGTGAATGGAGACTCAAACAAACTTTTTGTAAATTTTTGTGCAACTTGAAGCGAGTTTAAGAACACGGTCCTCGTCTGGAGGCTATTTGAGATATTATAAGCTATTTGTTTTAACTCATTTTCCTTCTCAGTATGGCAATGTACGGGAACATACGTTCCGTTACTTCATTTAGTCCACGAAGCTTGACCAGCCCATCAGTAAATCTACGAAGTTAATAGTAAGAAGCTATTTTTTCCAAATTTTTCTTTGTCAAATTTTGCAAAGAAATTTGGCCAAAACAAAACATGCATGCTCATAAATTACCGGGCGCCGCACCATCCCAAATGTTATAGTTCTTTAGTTGTAATTGGTAAACATGTTCTTAAGAAATAGCATGGTGGATTTCTCACTCCACAGCTTACGAAACTTCTCCAGATTATGAAAACAAGAGCCAATATGCCTGGGTTGGCATACCCTGATTGTTACAATAATGATTTTTTGAATTTTGGAACCATAAAATACGGAAAGGCACGTTAGCTCTCAGCAGCTGGTAGGTAATCAACCATCTTAATTGGTAATATAAACACCATGAGAACTCTTCTTAAGTGTGGCAACAACACGTTCATTTGTCATCCAAGGTTGTTAAATGCCGAATAAATTGGTGCTAACGCAAGAACTGAATAGACCAATCGATCTTGATCGTACATTGGTGAGTGAAGTTATCTTCCCATAAGATCTCTACGCCCGGCGGACAGTAGGCTGTCAGTTTGACTGTCGTGCGACAGGTAGACGCATCAAGTTCCAGCGACGACCATGTTGCCAGCTAACGAAGGGTACGAAAACGGTTTAAACAAAGGTATGCTTAATTGTTATCAATTAAAGCATAATCTCACCTGTATTCTGGCTTCTGGTAGTCCAATCTTCTGTGCTAATCGTTCTCGCGCAAAAACATCCGGATAGTGTGTTCGTTCGAATTCTGAAATACTCATTATTATTCAGCTATCCGTAGATTGCGTCTGGACAGTGTCTTGTGAGACTTCCAGATCATATATAAGGAGAAAACGGCAACGAAGATTCAACAAGTCGTACCAACACCTTCGGTCGAACATAAATGCGGCCGGGGTGTAATTCGGCTACTTGATTAGATCATCCAGGTAGACAAGAGGGTGAGAACCTAGCGAACGCCGGTAATAAACCACCATTTTTATGCGCATTTTATAGGCATTAACCACTCGTGAACAGAGATGGACGAGCGATACTGGTAGGGAGGGATTTTCTGGAATGATTTCTGCATGAACTTCAAATTTAGGGAAGACGAAATGAATTTCATACGTTGAGAATTCCTCGATGTTCTTGCTAATAGAAACTATATCACACTCTCGCTTTCGAAGTTACAGCAAACACAATTTTTTGGCCTTTTAATGAGGAGTAGCACATTTGCTTAAAAGTATAAAAATTGTAAGAAGTGATTCGGACAAAAAGGTTATAGGCGGTTACCGTTTAAATTGTCGAACTATAGTAAAGGCCTCCGAAGTAGGTTTTGTTCGAAAAATGCTCATTGGGTTCGGAAAAAGGCTGGGAAAACGATCAGTAATGAGGGCAATAATTATCCCCGCTGAGAGACTGTTAAATGGGGAAAAGTGAGCCTGGCAGAGTCACCAATAAAACACTCGGAAGTGCTGCGAGACCGTAAATAAAACAAAATTGATAATGCACGCGCTCTTAAACCTTAACGAACGTCATCAAAAAAGGTGCATTCCATGCTCAAAGAGATATTCTTTAAGTTACGTGTTTATTTTTCCAACTATACTCAATATCACAAAGAAGAAAAGTGAGTTTTCAATCGAGCGTGAGGAGTACTTGAAAATTTGCGATTGGCTGTTTTTACCCGAAAATGTGAGTGAAATTGTCGAATGTTAGGTAACTAAAAGAAAACACTGGGCGCATATTTTGTTTGTATTTTAGTATGCGCACTTTCTTGTAGAATAAAGAGTTAATAATAATATTGCTAATTTATCATCGTCAGGAATAAGGAACTTGGTTACAAATAGCAAACGTTATTGCAGAAGTAAAAAAAAGACATGAAATATGTGATAGTAGTGAAATAACACTACAGGATGTAGTAACGAGTTTTATGCCAACAAATCAAGCACCTACCTTTCTCGAGCGCCTCAATTTGTTCCTGGCTAAATGATGTGCGATTTCTTTGAAGTTTCCGTTTTAACCGCATCCTGGCCGCTGCGTCCTCATCTGGGTCATTTGGGGGCTTTTGATCCTCATCTAAACAATTATGTATTAGAACAACAATTAATTATGTTTCCTTTAACAGTGCAAATCATTTACAAGTTATATATGCTATGGTTTTGTTTGAATTTCCTAGTAGAAGGTATGACCAGTAAATCTGTAGAGAGGCGCTGTCAATTCGACAAAGGGGCTGAAGGATGAATTACTAAAAAAAGTAAAGGAAAGCATAGTAAAAGTGAGACGACCCGGTCACTCCGCCACCAAGTATAATATGGCTTTGTATGTTATTCTTGCTCGTCTAATTGAATCAATTAACTCGAGCACAAATTATGTCGCTCCGTTTTGAGAAGAGGCGGTGTTGATCGTAATTCGATTATGTGCACTGTATATATGATGAATTGAGAAGGCGTTGACACCCGCGGTAATACAAAGGTGAGAACAAGTTGCAAAAAGAACGAGGCAAAAAAGTTCGAACCCTTGACACGACGGATGGCCGACCGACGAACGGAAGCAGAAGAAGTCTTTAGGACTGGAAGGGTCTGCGCGCTGATCATCACTTCAGAGCTATCAGTGCGAGTAACAGAGCGCGCGCGGGCGGGAAAGCGGGAAACAGCGTTGGGCGGGGGCAGTCAACCCACCACTATACCATCAGCGCCCTCCAAAAACAGTAACTCTCTCTCCCTCCTTTCTCTCTCGACTGATAAAGGGAAAGGAATGTCTACAGTAACTAAAAAGGCCAGTGGAAATGAGTTAGTCGCCCAACTCACTCCAGGGTTAAGTAACCCCCAGAGGACCCTCAAAGATGCTCGGGAACTCATATACTTAACCAAATGCCATTAGACCTTCAACTGTAGCAGATTAACTGTAAATCCAAAATGAGCAGCTCAATCTAGCAAAACTTCCATCAATGTTGGCTCAGATCTGATTTGTCATCCGTATTTAAAAAAAGTAGCAATTCATTATTCGTTTTCTTAAGCGCATAATCAGCAGGCACCGTGATGAACCTTTGGTTTTTGGTTCAGATCCTATTTTTAAATCGAACACAGCCAAAGAACCCTCGTGGCCTGCGTGTTTATGATAAGGAGAATTCGGAAAAAGCTTGGGGAAAAAGTTACGCACTGTGCATGAGTGTGTGTGTTTGTCGTGGGGTCAGGTTGAGAGTAGTTTCGGTCGGAACTGTCAGCACTGATTTGGATCAGTCAGTCAGGGCAGTCAGTCGCTCGCCAAAAGTCGTCTTGCTGCGTCGCTCTATGGGAATGGCCGCCTCGGTTTATCCGCGCACGCCAGGCATTTGGCCGCGCGCGGCAGTCGTCCGGTCGCGGCCCCGCCCACACACATCCACAGTACCCGTCGCGAATCAGCGCCCGAACAGGTGAAGTGAGGAAATATATTGCGGTCCACACGACGGGGACCATTTATTTATTTAGGGTCGCAATTTTCCACCTGTAAGACTTGCCGAGTATTATGTCTGAGCACTCTAAGGAATGGTTTAAAGCCTGGATTTTCCTTTTTTTCGAGATTAGAGGTGGCCCTAATTAGGTGGAACAGTCATGTTGCACGTTGTTGTGTGGCCTCACTAATAGGCAGCGGCATAATCGCCAGATTATGCCTGTTTTCGTGTGCCTTAGGCCCCGGGCCGCAGGCGAAGTGTTTAAGTTGGTCGAATATTAAAAATGGGCAATAGGTATTGTTCAGAAAATCTTCAGACAAAAAACGGATATAAGCTATTAGAACTACTAGAATCGTTAGAGACGTACTGTTGTACTGCAATCTCATAAGTCGAACCAGCTCATCTGGGGCAATAAATGAAAGGCACCAAAGATGCGATGAAGCAAACAAATAGAAAAAAAACCAATAAGCTAGGATACGCACAAGGAAAACAAACGATACATGTTAAAAAAGCACTAGAGGAACATACCCAGATTGTAAAGCACGGTGGGCCCGTTCATCTACTTTCCGAGGAAAAGTCAGTAACCTCCGAAGTATTGTAGGTGATCGCCACCCGGACAACGCTAAGGAGTTGGTTAGGGATGGTTGGAGTCTATTGGGTAGACTGTATATACATAGAGCGGAGAGAAAAGGGCTGGCAGAGCGGTGAAGTCGCCGCTCAGCCCACCCCGATTTAATTGTTTAGTGAACCGTGTTATTACAATGTTCCAATATCATTTATTCCCCTTGGAAGGTAAGGAGACAGTGAGGATTATGTCGACATTTTCGTTATGCACGTAACGACATCGAGATTTACGACAACTGAGAAGCTCGCAGTGTATGCAAGAGGAATCAACGGTTTAAATACCGTTACCTCCGTTACGCGAAACAAAGTGTAATGAAAAATGTGTTTTAACAATTAATGAATGGTGGGAGAATAGTTATAATAATAATAATAACTATTCTCGCATGTTTGTTGCAAAATCATAATCGGAGTCGACAGCGCGCAGCGCACCGTGATCACAAAAGTCGGCATTCAGTAAAGCACATGTTGCGCAGAGAAGCACTAGTTCCATAAATAAACTCTCAGTCCCACCCCCTACACTAATTACATCTGCAATGTTAGTTTAAGGGCGAAAATTTGATTAGACATACATGACAGATGATGAGCGACTGCACCTCGTCGTATAACCGATCACTAGCCAAATCGGGAGTGCATTAGCGAATTAGCAATTTCTGTTAGCGATACGTTTGTTCGCAACAATTATTATAGCCCAATTTGTGTGACTATTAACAGCCGGTACACAAAAACTCGCATGATTCTTACTTTTGTATATCAAACTTAATTAATAAGTAAGATCATATTCCATTCTGTCCCATTAAAAAATGCAGTAATTTATCCAGAAATATTTATACCCCTCACTAACGGAAACCGCGTTAATTTTTTTTCACTGCCAACCTTTTAATATTTATCCCAAAATGTAAACGTATTGAACGATCATTTTGGGGGCGAAAACGCAGTTTCAGGTTACTGCGCGGGCGCTGCACGCTCTATGACGATGCTCAGTGGAGCGTGTAAGAGGCGCGCTTTGCGCCCTATTCGAGATCACGCGCCAACCGGGCCTTGCTTATCACTGGAAACAACACTCTTCTCTGATGATGATCAACGCAATGGGGAGATACTGAAGTTTCAAGTGATATCGATTGATTTTCAGGATTGAAGGATGAAATAGAAACAGCGTAAGAGACTCTTACCAAGCATCCCAATGATTAATGCCATCACTTTTGGGTCTCGTTTAATTTTAAATGCCTTTCGCAGAAGCAGGAGCAATATTACAGTTCTCAACAAGTATAGGAATTCAATAGAGAACGTAAATCACTATATTCGAAGCTTGTAATCGAAAAGTCAGACGAATTTATATGTATGGGAAATGATTCAGATGAGCTCGAAAATAACAGAGAGATAGAGTTCGTTGTCAGATGACAATTCAGTCAGAATTGGAATATTTTGAAGATGTCTGATTATGCCTCAGCGGTCCCTATGCGTCGCATTAAGGCAGCCGCTTCTAGGCAGTACATCACACCCGTAAACCTACCCTAATCGCGCGATAATTTTATGAATAAATCCGATTTATTGAGGATTCCTCGGTATAATGAGTACGGAAAACAGTCCCATGTGGAACAAAAATAAAGGTAAACGTCAATGATGCTGCAACATATTCGCAAGCGGGATAATTGCCTGTAGGAAAAACAAAAACAATATTATTATTTTCGATTTTGTAAGATACGTAAGATGTTCAGGTTAAAACGCATGCCAGTGGTGGCAGAGACAAAGTCTGAAAAGGACTACGCATGCCGGAAGGTTCGCATCTACTAAGATTATATCTCGTCCGGTAATGGCGTAATTGGTCGCTTATCACCGCAGCGTAAGTTGGCGGCGTATGTAACGGTTCTGTCACATATACTACCTGTCAAAGTAGCTCTTAACGACCTTCGGAGAGACAGCCGTGAGATGAAGGGATATATGCATATAGTTAGAACTCTTTCCACTAAAGTATTGCATTTTTCGAAACAAAAGCAGCTCTAACAAAGGGATGATCATATTTTTAGGCTTACTCTAAGTATTTATTAACTCTATAAAAATTTAACTCACCCTGGTCAAGTATGCGTAAAATCATGTAGCCTCCTAATTTATATAGTCGTTTGGGGAAAGAAGCTAAAATATACTCGGAGAATAAAGATCGTAAATAAGTTTGCGTAATCATTCACTTATTATTCCATTCATCCCCTTTATCCCTATTTGTCAGTAAATTGTAAGAACAATGTATGCTTCACAGTATTTTTTTGTTTACTGTTAAAATGGGGCCCCTAATTAAATCCCACGTGCTCAACAGGAGATTAGCTTAGCATATCCCTGTCTCAAAGAATTTATCCTAGTAAATCCATCTTCCCATGAAGCAGTACAAACAGTAAGCTTTTTATGCGAACCGCAGGCAACAAACATGCAGAAAGATTAACTAGAGACGTTACAGGAAAAAAACCCGTAATTGAAAAGCTAATATAACGAAAGTGTATTGCGAATGAAAGCCCAAATGTTTCAAAGTTACCAATCTACAATGAAGCACAATCCTTAGGTGAAAAATCCGCTAGCTGAGCAACTTTTCTTTTGCATGATATTTAATTTTCTTTTTTATGTCTGTTATGCGTGTTGATATCGCACTTTTCAACGGAAACCTTTTGTGACCTGATTTGTAAATGGTGATATAGTACCTCTAGCGGCCATGGAAATGTGCCCAGTTATTTTATTCAATTCTCAAATTTTCACACATTCCAGGCTAGAACACTGTTTCCCACAGTCCTCACCAAACGCGAATCTTTTCTGAGTGGCTAGAAAGGTTTGGTGATGGCCTCACCAACAGAGGTGCACAGGGATACCTGTTTCTCACGCTCTCTCATCCTTTCAATTCTACGCCGCATTTCGATACCGTATGCAGAACTAGGCGGCAGTGCGAGCGCGAGTGCGCCCGTGTTTTTAACGAAAACAACGACGACTCGCTATTTCCATGACTGAGACTATGTGGAAAGATTGAACAAGAACAAAAAAAAAGAGGCAAAAGAAATACGAGGGAAGATAGAATGTTTACGTAGAAGAAGTAGTTGCAGTGTCCTCATAAGTGGACAATATAAAGTCGAACTGAGCTCTGGTATAATGGCATAGCCAACATACATTGAAGGATACTAATCTATTGACAATACCCTGAATTGTGTACTTTTCGCACAACAATGCCACGCAAATTTGTGCGGAGCAAATTAAAAGCTTATGAAGAAGATTGTCAGGGGTTTCCTTAGTCTTCGAATTGCGTCAATGAACCAAGCCACACGACCAAAAAAATGTATATTTTCTCAAGAACATCAACACAGTTCATTGACAATAAATCTCCAATTTCCGTTCGAAACGTAATTGATCATCGGGTGTTGTCTTTTTAAATGCGAATGCCCATCTCTCAAATTCACACAATTAACGCGCGCCCATTCACTAAATAAACGAGCGAAGCGCGCGAGAACAGCAGAACAGAGGGCGCTTTGCGTCCTCCCTCGTTATCAAACACATCAATCGACTAATTAAAGAAATTGCAGAACAGAGTGCTACATCAATGCAACAGCTGTATTCTCTTAAAGGGACACTTCGCGAACATTAGTTTGATCGTATTTTTATTTAGAGTGAAAGAATTCAAATTCAAATATGATCCCAATATCAAAGCACAAGCTCAACTGCTCGTTTAGATATGCTCATTTTTGTCTCATACCCTAACCTTACCGTATAGGCTAAAGTATAGAGAACAATTTTAAGAAGGGAGTCTTGATTTTCCCCGGGGCGCATGCGGCAATTGCGTCCATGAAATGGGTAGTTTTCAAAGGGCAAGTCATGACTCTCTCGCCTTAATTGCTCTCTCTTTCTCTACCTACTCTATCAATTTTTTTACACTTGATAAAAATAAGCACAAACTAATGATCGCGAAGTGACCCTCCCTTTCAAGCAATAATCAAGCAATAAAATGTTCAAATTTGGTGGCTGAAAACTTCGACGAACTGTTGAATTGCATAATTAATTTCCAACACAGTCCAACAGGATTAGAGTTTTGACAGTCAGTAACCAATAAACAATTATATGTAACGTACCAATGATAATGTCCTTCTTTGACTCGAGGGGAGCTTGATGTGGTAAACTCGGAAAGGGAGCGATTCCCGGCATTGGCATTGTCCACTGATTATACCACTGTTGCCCGGAATATCTGCAAATAAACATACATCCTCATTTGCAGGTTTCAAGCGTTTTAAAAAATAAGTCTGGTGAATGGTTTAGGATAAATCCATTTCTCAGTGTACGCAAACAAACGAACTACAGAAATATGTTTTGTGCTCCAGTAAGTGCATTCAACCTAGTCCAGCCACTATTATTGAGATTATTCGGTCTTGAACTGTGAATCAAATTCACACAACTAACTGTCTTGGTTGAATATTGCTTATCGACGAAGAGGACATGACCAATTTTTCAACAAACAATTTTTTAATAAATGCAAATGAAAACACAACGTAAACTACTTAAGTGTGATCTTTATGGAACAAAGATTGGTAATTCACCTTATTTGCGACAAAAAATCGGAAGGTGAATTAAAATGTAAAGACACCATACATATTATCGGATTAGCTGATTAAGTCTACATGATTTTACTCAAAAAAGGTAAGTGTTTTGCTGCTACAAAAAAAAGCCATACACTTCTTTCGCGGTAACGCAAACGAAATAGTTGAATAAACATGTGAAACATTGATGCTAATGAAAGTCGATGTTTCTATGAGAAAGAAACCCGTGGGAAACCACGATCGAAAGAAGGCTGATGGGAAGTTCATAAGAACATTTTATTAACGATCACCACAATAAGGAAATATCGTAAGGTAATATCTCATTTGAACAATTCAAAAAAGAAAGGTCAAATATGACTTCTATCCTACGTGAAGCAAAAAAAGCTGACTGAAAAGTGGGCGTGGTGAGTGGGAGGAGTTCGTAAAGGTTTCGGTACAAAATGGACACTAAACGATGGAGGGAAACGTTTTATTTATCATTGGGAGATGGTCGATATGTAGATGTAAAAATAAAAAACGAAGACTGTTGGCGATGCAAACAAAACATAGGAGAGGTGTGCGCGGTTTCTTCGGGTTGACACAAGTAAGCACCTCCTTTTGAGGACTACTTTAGGGGTTACGGGTGAATTTGAGAAATGCACAATTTATATCGAAGTGTACCCTGTTTTCCTAATTCTGATCCCCGAAGCATAGCTTGGGTGTATCATTTTGAAAAGCTTAACACATATGAGGAAATGTGTAGGCAGAAAAGCTTCAATACTGTTTATTAAACATCATATAGTGCTCCAGGCGAACTCATTCCAGGATCAGCGTGTTAAAACAAAGTGTGATAAACTTTAATTCATTAATCGATAGCCGCACCGCATTAGGTGTTTTGCACGCAAATTTCCATTTGCTTGAGTGCTGAGAGTGTTCTCCATTTAAGTTAACCGCGCGCTAATGGAACATTTCCGTTTATCCTTCGCACAACTCTGTCCTGGCGAACCCATCATCTTACAACCACCACAACGCTATGTTTGCCGGGATAGAACCATGAACTACAGTATTTTAATGAATAGTTGGGCCTACAAATGGAAGTACTGCACTCCTCGAGACACAATGTTCTTTGAGGTGTTGAGCGGTATGGCATAAAGATACGAATTTGGTTTTGTTTCTCGACTGAACATCCGCACACATATTTACATAGACGTTGTTGTAATGTTGATTCACAGTAGAGCGGTGGCAGACAAACCTCTGTGTGGTTAGAAATCTCTGCACACCGTTGGGCTTGGTTTTAAGAGCAAAACAAAAACATCGGCGGCCAAAATCCCGTAATGAACGAATGTGCTACAATCCCCTGTGCTGTATGTTTCACAACAGTTTAATATAACTAATTGATTAAGTAAAACGAAAAAGTGGGTAAACATACCGTAGCCGGTCGTAGAACTCGGCGGTCTGCATAACGTGTTGTTCCTTTTTAGCCGCAAGTCCTCGTAGAACACGATTTATTGAAGAAACCTGCAATCATACAGGGATTTAATGAAATCACCTCACGAATTATGGGCAATAATACGCAAAACAATAGTCACTATTTATTTATAAATATGATGATTGGACCTTCGTCATTTGAAATATGGTCTAGGATGATATTAGTGTAAAAATAGGACATAAAACTAAACATAGACAAGTCATCAAAGTATGGAAAAAAGCTGAAAAGCTAAAATATGGATCCAGCGTTATCATGAAGAGAAATTGGTTTAATACGACAAGAGTTAATAAGCCGCTGTATTTTGTTGCATCTTACCACAATTGGCACTTTTATGCGGTAGAACACAATATTCCGTTAAGTTAAGCCGGCACTTTTTCCGGTGCTGTTTTTTATTATAACATGTCTACGTGGCTGTGATTAGGATGCCCTTATACATATGCACAAAAAGACAAAAAAAAAATACAATATGTAAAGAATTGCGACAAACATCTACTCTGTTTCAGCTTTGAAAGCTGCGAGTAAATAAATAAATAATTTCCCGAATAATTATCATTCAAGAGGAATGTAATAATAAGTTTGGCAATAAACTCATACAACGCCAAAATGGAGTTTGATTTTATCAGAACTGATTAGTTGAACAGTTTAGCTGCACAATTTCCTTCTGGCAATTATAATATATAATAATTGTTTATTGATTATATTAAAACGAACAATTTAACATATCTCAAAAGACAAAACCGCGCTTCACAAATCCTAAGAATACACAAGCACAAGTTCAACTAGGTCCAAAAAAACTATTTCCCTTTCAATTCAGCCAACATAAATTCATAGAACTCGGAACTTTAATGCTTCAAATCAGCATTAAAGCGAAATACCATTCGTTTTTGAAACGCATCGAGTACATCAGCATTCTTACGCAGCTTATACAAATTAACATAAATTACAATAAAAATCGAGCTAAACTCGAGCAACTTTGCATAAATACGTAAAGATTCAGCTGTCTTCGGTGCATTTCAAAAACCGGCCGGTATTTCGCTCTGAATGAATGGTTAGTTTGTACATGGTAATTTCCATGTGAATGAAAACACGGATCATGCCCTCTAATTCATTAACTACCGGATTGTGTGACGTCGATAAGCCGGCGTGTTCATAAAAAAACGCGAGAATTAATCTTCTGGAATAGAATACCACAGGGGATTTTATTGAGGATAATGAGTTTACAGTCGCTTAATAAGCTGATACACTGAGGACGCCCACAAGACTAATGACAAGGAAATTACTAAGTCTTTTGTCAACTACACGCCCGACTTTTTTGTATGCCATCATGAGGATGAAGCTGATATTCACGGTCAATAGCATAATTCACTGATTTGTTGTTTTCGTGCGATGTGAAATTTTCCACTAAGTGTCAAACGTAGCATCTACACCTTTCTGTTTAGTCAAGCAGAATATATGATCCAATAAGCTAGTCCTATACGCTTGTGCAACTAATTTAGAAACTTTTCCCTGTTATAATGGGCGTCTGGTTTATCTGCTCTTATCCTTTGTTTTTCCGAAGTGTAATACATTTACAGTAAAAAAAGTTGTCGAGAAACATATCCCTACAGTGTACATATATCCGCAATCATTTAGAAAAGTACTGTAGCAGATTAGAAAATAATCCTTCCTTAACCCTGCTCTATAAAACATTTAAGTAAGATGCCCACTACTTCGAACGGTAATTCACCATGGATGGAAAAACGGAATTAAATAGGAACAAAAAGAACACAACACCGAAAATACGAAATAGATGTCTGAAGAATTGTGGGATAAAATAATCTTAAACATGCACACAACACAAGCTTCAAGTTTTCCAAGAACAATCAAATTGTGCCTTTTTTATCATTCCTTTTTTGCTGCTATTTACGGAAAATAAAAAATTAAGAACAAATTGACTGAACGGTTGGGAGGGACACAATGTTTGCTGTCCTGTGCACATTCGAAAACCCATCCTGTCATTGTTAAATGGAATAACAATCGATAACGGTTCTGATCGTAGAGTCAATGTTTTACAAGTATTACAATGCTCCTCTAATTTTGATTGCATAACATATCATAGCGCCACAAGCTGATGTGCTGTAAATGTCAAATTGTTACCATGAAATACACACAATCGATAATTGAAAACGTTTAAAAATCAACTACGACTGTCTAAACAAAGCGAAAGTTGTTGAGTGTGTTAGAAACGTGGAAAGACCATATTCTAGTAGATAGGATCTGTACTCAGGCAAGGCGCCGGCGAGAAGGAGTAGGTATATTGAATAGATACCGTAGTCAGTCTCGACCCGCAGTCTCGACGGTCTTCTTCTCTGTTGTTTCTACTTCCTCAACACTATTTCGCCTTCCATCAAGAGATAGCGCCGGTTGGGTTTTTTTCTGTACGTCTCGGGAGCTGTTGGGAGTGTTTTGACGAGAAAACCGGGAACTTTTTAGTCAAAAATCAAAACGGAAAATTGAGGGAAACTAGGCGAAATGGAAAAGAAGAACCATAATAGTAAAATAGGCCAAAGTAAGGCTTAGAATCACATCATGACAATAGTGGTTTAATACTGATTATGAGAGGGAGGGAATCAAACGCTGACAATACTAGCGTTACAAATAGTCACTTTATCTCCACAAACACTGCCAGTTTGTGTTGAGCTGAATCTTAGAGTGGATCATGATGATATGAACGGTTCTAATTCCAGATGATATTTGGAGGTGAAAGCCAAACCACAACGATCTTGAATTCTAGAAACAGTGATAAAAAGACAAAATCCAGATCGTATAGTTCGCATTGCATTTATTATTTTGGATTTTTTCTCTCAGTTGAAGTCGCCAACTAAACATTACAACGGTGTTTTACAGAAGTGAGATCTATGTGAATAAGTATACATATTTTGATATAGAAAATAAATACAGGCTGTTTTCGAGCATCAAAATCACAAGGCGGCATTAGAAAAATATGGCTTAATCCTTAACGACGACAGAGATTTGGAGTGAAACTAAAATTTAATATAACGTTCCCGTTGTGCAGAAAAACGTTAAGGACGAAAGCCGGATGAGAGGCGCTACCTTTGCCTTCAAATACGATCTCCTGATACCCTGATTATCCGAAGAGCCTTCTTAATCCACTGCGACCAGAACAAAAAAAAGGAAAACAGGCGTGTTTACAAGGCGATACTCAGTGTCCTCGAAGACTAGAGTTCGCTGTCAGATAAACCAAATATGTGAAGTAGATAAACCTTTTTTTCTACGCATATCGAATATCACTGGACGCGAAACCGTACCGACGAAAAAAAGGAATGCAAATTTTCTAAGCTCCTGTGGCTGTGCAAAGCTACAAGCGGTCTTCAATTAGATGTGAAACCTAATGGCTTGCGATCTATATGAGTTTTCAATGTGCATTCGTATGTAGACAGAGAAGTGCGTGAAGCTAGTAAGTTATTAGATTATCACTCTACTTACAACCGATTAGCTGACCTAAATTTCTGGGAATGAGAAAAATAACTCATGTTGTACTGTAACTTCCAAACAATGATTATGGCCTTGCTTCGATTATTATTGGCTTATATTATGCTGCAACTGAAGTTAGTTTCCACACATCATCATGTGTAGATGAGATGTGATTTAAATAACTGGTCAAGTAAAACGTTAAATGCTTACCGACGGTATTGTTTCGGCCGAGCATACATTATCAGCAAGTAGTTTATCCCTTATTTCCCATGCAAATATACTCGGTTGTTCACGTTTATAAGCTTCAATCTTGTCCACTACTCCATTGGTAGCCACACGTGGCTGAAATAGGAATGTCAGGAACAGCTTCAACGATACAGTCTGCCACAGTCAATAACACAAGTCTTAGACAATGAGTTTGCTTTCAAATGTCTACCTGATTTGGTGACTTCGTTATTCACCGATCACACTCTACCGAAATAAGAAAGCGACAGAATACTAAAGGGTGAGGCTCAGCAAAAAAATCGATAGTCTTTTAAAGGATCGCAGTCACTACAAATTCGTATTTTTTATTCGCTTTTCATTAATTGTTCAAGTATGTGAAGAAAACGACGATTCCAGCGCCAAAGTACGGCAAAACGAACTCAGGGAGAGAAATTCCTGTTTATGACTTTTACTTATATACCGTAGTTTATAATTGTCCGTATAGAGTTTCATAATAAATACCCTGCAGTGATAAACCACGCGCCAGGTGTAACACCGCAGGCTGTTCACTCTCCAAGTACCCCTGGCAATTGCATATATGCACCGGCGTCGGTCATTTATCAAAACTCATTCTCATTGATTTCTCTCCCTGAGTTCCATTTTATGTGGATTTTTATGGGCTGCATATTGTTTTATAAATCTGCTTGCATCTAATAAAAATCGAATAAAAAAGTTGATTTTGAAGTGACTGCCTTCCTTTAATATTTTTTTCATTAAAATACATGTTCCCCAGACAAGTTTGGACGTGGGAAAATTGCTTCAGAATGTGAACTTTTCGGTGGCATATTTGGGGTCATTTACCAGCTCGAATATACCGTATTTTGAGACACTATTTATTTAAATATATGGTTTGTTATCTGGCTACATATTATTTCAGATCAATTGTGGGGTTTTGCTCTATTCGTTGTTCAATTGCCTGTGCCATTTGGTTTAATTAACCGTTACGATGATACAGGGCCCTGCCAGAACACGCGGCAATTCAACTTGCATTTATACGGTATATTCGAGTCGGTAAATGTCAGAAAATATGCCCCCGGAAAGTTCTTGTTAAGCAACAATGCTCCCACGTGTAAGCAAGCACTTTAAAGAGAATATAATCTTTTTTTTTGGTGAGCCTGACCCTTTAAGAATAATAGTTGGCATAGTGTACATAGTCGTGATCTGTTAGTTTAATCTTCCTCATCAAGTAAGCTGTTTTCAAATATTCAGCAAACAAGTCATATTTAAGTGTCAAAATACCTTTGAACCTCCAATGGCCCGTGGGCGAATCGTCCCTGATTCATAATACCGGCATAGTATCTTGGACACACAGCTGAAACGCATATGTGAATATAAAGAAATTGACGTGAACATTGTAACTGCATACAATATGTTCAGTTAGGTAAACACTTAGTTTGGTTTTCCAGTGCTGTGTATTGTGCAAAGTCCAAATGTTAGTTTCTTATAATCACGTTTTTAAAACAAATTTTAAAGCGAGATGACACGTGCTTTTGAAGCTAATGCTGGGTGTAATATGTGGCATTCTGTGCCGGAAAGGTATATAATTGCACTTACCCGTTGGAGACCTGCAGTATTCGAGATATGTCACAGGGTCTGGCGCCTCCGTGTGCTAGATCCACGATCCGCTGCCTTGTGCTATCCGGAAGCGGTCTTCCGTTTACAAACACTCCGCCGAGCTGGTTAACTCCGGTGTGGCCAGCGTCTAAATTGTCAGACTTTTTCTTAGATACATGCTCATCATTGATCACATTCAGTGCTTCATGTCTCTCTTATTCCTTTCATTTTATTTTCCATTTTTGTTTGCCACCGAATTTCTATCATCCTGGTATTACTTACATCAGACCCCTGTTTCAGCGAATGATTATCAGTTTTTGACTTGTTTTCATTTCTCAATATGAACAGTTTAATGTGCATAATGTGATCTACGCCATTCGTCTTAGGAAAACTCTTCAGCGTCTACCAGCCACTCCAACACTAATTCTATCGAAGCCTAATTTCTGCACTTATTATACCATAAAGTTCTTACGAAACGGAGACGCTGCCACAAAAAAAAACATTATTAACTTGTTATGTGGATACATAAAAGGTATATCCCGAGTTTTCCCTTCATTCTTCTCTGTAAGCAAGGATGAGGTCAGAAACCCCTAATGGAAGACCGTAATAAGTCAAATACTCTGGGACGTGAACCCTAAATGTCATCGACATCTAAGAATAAGTTAGGTATTTTTGCAAAAACTGTAGCTTGTTGATTACTTAATCGCCGAAGGCACCAAATGTCGGATATTCATGTCTCAAAATCGCGTGGACGCAACTGCCAATACAAAATAGTTGATCGATAGTGTTGTAGTGCACATTTCCATGCAGTTAATTTTTTATTTACCAGTTTTGTTTTGTTTTATCATTCTCGCATTTTTTTTATTTATCACCATATTCCCTCCTTCACCATTGTCATTAAAGTTCAGCAAGTTTTGAGATTATTAAATACTACACAAAAACAGATCATGATGACAAATTTAAGTGACTGAGTTGATTTCAGCATTAGAAGTAAGGAGCATGAGTGCATATTTAATCTACTTTTACACACTTCTCGATAATCCCAAGTAAATCATCGTCGAATCAAAGTTTGAATAATATTTTGAGACAAGATCGGGAAATGACTTGATTGCGGTGATTATCCACTACAGGGAAAGCCCGATAACAAGTGGACCCCGTCCCTTTAAGGAGTGTTATGATCATGGAAACTTATTACAGTTTCTCAGTTTATCTGGGCGCAACGAAAGCGACAGAGCTATGCTATTATATGCGTGTCTTAATACTGCTTGTCTTGATACTTCAAGGCATGATCACACACTTAAATCAAGGACCTTCCAATATCTATATTGCAACTCAATTCCAAAACACATCGCACTATGTGCTCTTTGCGCCTCATAATCTTTAAATCCGTAAAATCTTCTTACTTCTTAGGAATGTCACAAGTTCGCATGTTGTATTCACGCAACTGCGCCTAATACGCACAAAATCAAATACGTCCAAACCGCGGAAACTTTCGCACAGAACAATTTTTAAAATGACTGAAATTCTAGGTATTTCTTTTAGTGCGAATAGCTCACCATCGGTTCCTTGCGCTTCTTCTCCACATAAGTCCATGTGGATTTTCCCATAGTGAGTGGCTACTGAATTGGGTAATCATTAATTTGGAAACCGAGAATTGAAACAGAAGGCAGCCCCGAAGAGTGATACCGCCTGTCGTTTTTTTTTTTTGCTTAAGGACGCAACACTAAACAAGCATTTTTTTCTTGTAACTCTTGTACATGAAAATGAGGAGAGATTCAACCAAACTCCATTCAAGGGCATAGGTTCAATTCCGTGCGGACTCCCCTGCGGAACTTCGCTTACCTAGCGGAATCTATGTCTAA